>JAURVB010014703.1:0-285361 GCA_033002965.1 Piper betle | reverse complement strand
CACTCAAAGTCTCATTTATCAAACTTCTTCCAAGCACATAGGTTTCCTGGGCACTTCAAGCTAACACACATCACAAAGCTTACAAATCTCTCTTATTCAAAATAAAATAAAATTAAGTATACAAACCTCCCCCATTCACAGAAATGAACCCCTACCACTCACCCAACCATGGTTGCATAAATCGGAATCGGAATCGGAATCGGTTTTCCAGTGAATCGGAATCGGAATCGGAATCGGTCTGAATCGGCCAGGAATCGGTTCAGTTGAATCGGTCCAAATTAATTTAATCAGTTATATATAATAATTTGACAATTTATAATATAAATATATTAAAATTAAGTATTGATGTTATTTTGATATTATTCTGTGTATTATAGTTTTTGATATTTTTAAATATTTTTTAAGATTTTTTAAATTATTTCGAATTAATTATTATTTTTGACTCGAGTTAGACTCGAGTCAACTTTTAATTACAAGAATGCCACCGTGCGATTTTTACCCCCCGCCGCCACCGGCGGCCCGGTCGGCGGCGAGTCTCGCGGCGGCGATGTCGGAGGATGTCGGCAGCCCGGCCGGACGAACCGTCGGCGGCCCGGAGCCGGCGGCGGAGTCGGCGGCGATTCGTGCGTGCCCGATTCGGTCCGGCCACGGGTGGGCGGCGACGTTGCGAGGTCGGCGGCGAGGTCGGCAGCCCGGTCGGCGGCGAGCGCGGAGTCGGGGCCGCACGGCGGAGGCGGAAACCGGGCGGCGGCGGGCGGACGAGCGGCGGCGGTGTCAGGGGAGCGGGTTTGATTTTAGGTTTTTAAAATCCAAATTACCATTTTACCCATGCTTAAATAATTTAATAAAAATCATACCTAGGGTATTTTGGTAATTTCCTAAAAAAACCGATTCCGATTTCAATTCAATCGGCCGAATTCGGCCGATTCCGGGCCTGAGTCGGGGCCGCCCGATTCGGCCCGAAATCCGGATCGGCGCGACGCCGATCCGATTTAAATCCGGCCGATTCCGCACTTGGAATCGGCATATTTGCGCTGGCACCTGCACCCAACCAGTGCATCTATCGGCGATGCACCAAATGAAGGACCTTGGCTGCCAATTATCGTAAACATTTGAAACCGCATTTTTAAATAATCACAGAAAACAAAAAAAGGGGAGCATGCAGCATCAAAGAAAGCCAACGACCGATCCTGTTTTTCCGACAAGACACAGACATACAAGAGGCAACAGTTGCGTTAGGCGTTATAAGAAGCCGCTCTCTCGTACCCTCCATCGTCGCCGCCCGCCAAGGAAGTGGCCGACCCCGCGCGATCAACGCGCCCTACGCGCCCTACGCGCCCGGGCAATGCCCATCTCCTCCTTCCCGCCCCTCTCTACCTGCCCCCTCTCCATCCCCATATGGGAGGTGCTGATCTCGTCGACTCCCTTCGCCGCTTCCTCTTCCACCGCCGCCGCCACCGCCCCCGACCGTCCCCGCTGATCTCCATACCTACCCTCCCGCCCCCTCCTCCGCCATCGCCGCCGGACGAGGAGCTGTTTAAGGTCGTCGACTTCCAGATCTCGGACTTGAGGCTTATCCGGGTCCCCAAGCGTGCCAAGATGGCGCCGGTTCTCGATTCCCACAAGAAGGTTGAGGATCGGATTCTGGAATTTTTCAGTCGTATTCCTCTTTTCTCTGCTGTTGTTGATTCGGCTTTGATGGGTCAAACCTCAAAGTGTGTTCCTTTTATTGCTTTTGGTTTGTGCCCTGTTCGAGCTCTCTTCATCTGTCATCAGCTGCTGCATTACTAGCTTTTCACTCGTGAAGCTTGCTTGTCGTTGACGTTAAAAATATACGGTCTTACCGATTTTGTTTGTTTCGTGATGATCGTGTTTGATTGTGATGAAGCTACACGGGTGCATAGAACAAGTTTGTAGTAATGGGTGTGTCTGCTTTTGGTGATGCAGAGTATGCTGGACATGGAATTTTTCACGGAGTATGGTGAGGCCAGTCAGTATCAGATACAGGAGGTGATCGGGAAAGGGAGCTACGGCGTGGTTGGGTCTGCGATTGATACCCACACCGGTCAAAGGGTGGCAATTAAGAAGATCAATGATGTGTTTGAGCATGTTTCTGATGCTACTCGCATCCTTAGAGAGATCAAGCTGTTGAGGCTCCTTCGCCACCCTGATATCGTGGAGATTAAACACATCATGCTACCACCATCCCGTCGAGAATTCAGAGACATATACGTGGTTTTCGAGTTGATGGAATCTGATCTTCACCAAGTAATCAAGGCCAATGACGATCTTACTCCTGAGCATTACCAATTCTTCCTGTACCAGCTGCTTCGGGCTCTTAAATACATTCATACTGGTTGGTTTTCCTTCATAATTTTAGCTGGATTTTTACTGCTGCTGTTTTTTGCAGAATAGTTATTCGTCTCCTTGGGATATTTTTATTTTGCAGCGAATGTGTTCCATCGGGACCTGAAACCCAAGAATATTCTTGCTAATGCTGATTGCAAATTGAAGATCTGTGATTTTGGTCTTGCACGTGTATCGTTCAATGATGCTCCTTCCGCAATTTTTGGACTGTATGTCTTTGTAACTGGAACAAACAGATGCTTTGCTATTAAGGGTTAGTCTAGTACATGAGCTAAAGTCAAAATATTGACAGATTGCTCTTTTGTTCTACCTTTTTGTCTTGAAGGATTATGTTGCAACAAGATGGTACCGTGCCCCTGAACTTTGTGGTTCTTTTTTCTCCAAAGTAAGCCTTGTGGTATTTAATATTGTTTCTTGTTCTGGTTGCTAGAAATACTTTTGCCCTTTCTTAATTTGCAATTTATATGGAGTGATATCAGTACCTTGTGCATCACTTGTTTCTAAAACAATTTTGTCATTCTACAGTATACTCCAGCAATTGACATTTGGAGCATAGGTTGTATTTTTGCTGAAATGCTTACTGGGAAACCATTGTTCCCCGGGAAGAACGTGGTGCACCAATTGGATCTTATGACTGATATACTTGGGACCCCTCCTCCTGAGACCGTTGCAAGGGTATGATTCCTCTTAATGAGATTCTCTCAATGTCATCATTTTTTAACGCTTGTAGTTGTATGCGGTTGCATTTGCAAGATCATTTCAATAAAAATATGGACAAAATCAATGATGCCAGTCAGATATGAATATGTTTCCATGCACATTTGTTTTAGTTTGTGTTTATGCTTGCTTGTCTTAACTTGTTAGTCATCAACAGAAGAGGATTGATGAAGTGTTTGGCTGAAACAAAATTGCGGTTCATAAATCTGCTATAAGAATAACTAATTCAAGTGTCTATATTCTTTTGTATACCACTTTTCTTGTTTTTATAATTAAATATTATTTGTAATATGACATCATCTTTTTTATGCAGATCCGTAATGAAAAGGCTAGAAGATACTTAAGCAGTATGCGTAAAAAGAATCCTATTCCATTCTACCAAAAGTTCCCAGATGTGGATCCTTTGGCTCTTCGATTATTGGAAAGACTTCTTGCATTTGACCCAAAAGACCGGCCAACTGCTGAAGAGGTGCAATTTCAATACTGGAAATGTTACTTTTTAAATAGTAACACCTTGCAGCTTCATTTGCTGCTTTTATTTTTCAGGCCCTTGCTGATCCTTACTTTCATGGTTTGGCAAATGTGGATCGTGAGCCATCATCTACTCAGCCTATCTCAAAGCTTGAGTTCGAATTTGAAAGAAGGAAATTGACCAAAGATGATGTAAGAGAGCTGATTTACCGAGAGGTACATTTCCCAGCCTATGCTTGGTTGACAATATTGTGCCTTTCAGATAGCTTTTAAGTATATGCTCAATGAATTACTTTTTAAAAGCAAACAGATATTGGAGTATCATCCACAGATGCTTCAGGAATACTTTCGCGGTGGAGAGCAGACAAGCTTCATGTATCCTAGGTGAGACATTTGTTTGCAATCAATGCATAGGGGTGTATATTCTCTGTTCGATTTTGGGAAAATGACATTTTTTCCCCCTTTTTCAGTGGGGTTGACCGATTTAAGAGGCAATTTGCCCATCTTGAGGAGCACTATGGTAAAGGTGAAAAAAGCTCTCCACTCCAAAGACAGCATGCTTCCCTACCCAGGTGAATAGTTGATAAATTTAGCTACACCTTTGCTTTATGTAATGTTTTTAATGTAGTATGCTTCATTTGTTTTGAAGAGAGCGTGTTTGTGCAAATAAAAATGGGGGTTCTGATCAGAGCAGCGAATTGGAGAAGCGGAGTACGGAAGCTGTAGCTCGAACAACCATGCAAAGCCCTCCACGCCAAAGTGAGGGATCGACTAATTCTTCTTCCACACATTATGGTCTCAGCTCTAATTATGCTGATCGTAGCTTTCTGAAAAGCGCAAGCATCAGTGCTTCCAAGTGTGTAGTTATAAAGAGCAGAAAGGAGTCAGAAGTAAGTAAATGACAGGGTGTGAGTGTTTTTTTCTTTGTTTTGTTGAGTTTTCTTTCATTTTGTATATAAAATACAAAGGTTTCTGCTGGTGACTAATATTCAGCAAAGTGGGAGCAGAAGTTCAGTTCTCATTTTCTGAACCAAAACAAAGCCTCTTAATCATGTTCAGCGTCTTAATCATGTTGATCACTTCTCCAGGAAGAGGACGTTCCCGAGCAAGCGGAAGAGGTAGTTGAGGAGCTTTCACAGAAGGTGGCCGCCTTGAATGCTTGAGGGGTAGCCCACGAAGATATTTACAACAAAAATCACTGCATATATTATCGCCTTAACCGCTTCAGATCTCTAAAATCTGAAGCTGTATACTACTTTTCGACACTATAGGCGGAATTCAGTGACATATAGGTTGCATTAGGATATATTTATGAAATATATTTTGTATTATTAACTTATATCTTTATGCTGTTCTGCATTTTTACTTGCCACAGATATAATGGTGCTGATATTGCACTTGTCACATGGCCTTCTGGTGTTTGTAACCTGAGTGATCAAATTCTTTGTGATTTAGCAGCAAGAATCATACCTTCATTTTACAAATTCTTGGTTTCTAGAGTTACTATCGTAGCTTATCTTCTATAAGATCCTCGTTCTTGCCATCGTTGATATGTCTGAAGAGTTTTATGTCTGCCATAGAACGACCAAAGGCCCCATTTTGAAGTTATGAAATTTTGGTTTTTGCATGTTTTGCGCGCTTAATGCTCGTGTTGCCCTTGCCACCGTCTTCAGTTCTAGCACAAAAGGTTCTAACTTTGTCCGGCATTTCTGTGAGCAAACATTTCAATCCTCGCAGATTCCAGCCTCCAGAATCTTCTCTCCATCTTTCTTTGTTGTTTTCAATTCTAGTTGTTTTCTGTGTTCGTTCCAAAGCCAATAAAGTTAGTCCCATGCATGATGAGCTTAATCACAGCATATGATGACAACGATGCATATGGGTAGTTTATGATGAATGTTGGGCGTAATAAGCAGTTGAAGACAGATATATATACATAAACCAATGGAGCCCTTTTGCCTGCAGGGAAAGAAAAGTTGTGACAGTTTGTGTAAGTTCATCTTTGCATTCCCGTCGTCAAGTAATATGGTAAGACATCTATTCCGGTATTTACTTCCACCTGCTGCAGGAAAGAGGTTGATTACTTAGCGGGTGTTGGACGTATTTTATTTTGTTCACTGAACATGAGGGAGAATCCCAAATTAATTGGGTTTCCTTTTACAGGTGGATGAACATAATAAACTCCAATAATATATTATGTATATCTTATAGTTGAGGTAGGAGTCCATATGGCCACTATGGGGTAGGGGTCTTATAGTTTTATCTATAAATAAAGACCCCTCCCTAGGAAAGTCAAATCACTTTTCATTAGAGGAAACATTAAGGTTTGGGTGCTTTAGTTTTGGGATTTAGGCTGGGAAACAAAGTTCTTCCCTATGATGAGAATTAGTCGGTGAGAATATCCTTGATCCTATTTTATTGTAAGTTACGTATTCTTATCATATTTTGATTATTCTTTAGTACGAGACGACATGGGGAAGCTCGTCAATGGCAGCGCGGGCAGCAGAGTGTCAGCAGGGTCGGGGTGTGGGAAGGGCGATGGTAATTTTGTAATGAAACTTAACTTGTTTCAGACACGAGTCCATATTACGAAATAAATGTTAAAAATAAAATATCATAAAATAAAAACTTGAATCACTCCAGCTCGAGTCAATATTACGAAATTAATTAAAAAAAAAATTTTAAATAAAAACTTGACTCGATCCCGACTTGAGTCAATATTGCGAAATTTTGCATTATTGACTCGAGTCTGAGAGCTAATCAAGTTTATATTTTATTTTATTCTATTTTTAAAATTTTTTAAAAATTAATTTCATAATATTAACTCGAGCTGGAGCGAGTCAAGTTTTTATTTTATAGTATTTTATTTTTAAAATTATTTTTAATATTTATTTCCTAATATTAACTCGTATTAGGAACGAGTCAAGTTTTTATTATGAAATTGTCATCGCCCTTTCCTTCCCCACCTCTGTTTTGTCCCGCCACCGCCAACAGAGAGGCAGGTGACGCTGGCACAAGGTGGGGGCGAAACGGGCAATGGGTGGGGGGAGTGGAAATGAGGCGGCATGGGGAGAAGACGCAGGGTGGGGGCCAAACTAGCAATGGGGGGGGCGTTAACCAGGCGGGAAGGGGAAGCTCGTCAGTGGCAGCGCGGGCAGCAGAGTGTCAGCAGGGGCGGGGTGTGGGAAGCTCGTCCGGGGAATAAGCTCTGTGGGGTGGTGGTGGTTGTGGCAGGCGACGGTGGGAGAGGGGACTATAGCAGAAGGGGTGGTTGGTGGTGATCATGCGATGGGCTGACGTGTGGGGCAGGCGGGCAGGCGGCGGTGGGATCGCTGGGGTGGTCGATTGCGGGGCGGCAAGCAGGTAGGCAGGCTAGTGGGCCAGGCAAGAATAGGGGGTTTTCCCCTCCTTGTGGATTGTGGGCCGCTAGATCGAAATCCAACGACCCATAATCAATGCACTGCAATGCACCTCAAAAAACAGCAACGCATTGCAACCTTCCTCTCTCTCTCTCTCTCTCTCTCTCTCTCTCTCTCTCTCTCTATATATATATATATATATATATATATATATATATATAAGGTATGTGTGCTACAGCATAGCCAAGATGGTTGTGCTACAGTTGGATACCAACCATTGGATTATATCCAAACGGTTGCAAAATAACCCTGCCCAAGCCTTGCTCTGCTTCAGCAATGCCACGCACAACACAGCCGAGTCATTCTTCCTGCACAGCACACAATACACAGCGACCAGCGACAGCGGGATGAAGGTGGGAGGCGTTGGTGAGGGGTCCAGTGAGGAGGCAATCACGGAGCACAACGCCGACAGTAGCTGTGATGACGGAAAAGTAGAGGAGCTGTTTCACTTCCTCTGTTTCTCCCAGGAAGCCACGCAGCTTGGGAGTCCAATGAGAAGGTGGTAGCCGGCAAGTCCACCATTGCCATCGCCTCAATCAAAGTTGCAGCATTTTTGATGCCACCGACCACAAGTCTATTTCCCACTTCCTCTTTCTCTCTGTTCCTCCCCAGACACCACGCAGCACGGCCGGTGGGATGAAGGCTGGAGGCGTCGACTTGGGAGCTAGTGAGGAGGCGGTCGCCGACGAGTCCACGTCTGCCATCGCCTCAATCAAAGCTGTAGATTTTTCGACGCCACCGATCACAAGGTCTATTTCCCACTTCCTCTATTCTCTCTGTTTCTCCTGCGTTGTCACCGCAGCACGGCCGACAGGATGAAGGCTGGACACGTCCTCTTGGGAGTCCAGTGAGGAGGTGGTTGCTGCGCGGCTGGCAGTGGTGCAGGTGATGGCAACGGTGAGATCATCGGCGGTCGTGGTGACGCGACAAAAACAGAGGAGGGGGTGATCATCAGTAGGGGAGAAGGTTGGGGGTGAAAATAAAGGGGTCAGGGGCAATTTTATAATAAAAACTTGACTCTGTCCTTACTAGATCGAAAATAAAGGGGTCAGGGGGCAGCAAGAATAGGGGGTTTTGTAAAACCCACGATTCGAGTCAGGGTTTTATATTCAGAACCGGTCAGTTCGACCGTTATTTTCGAGTCGAGTCAGTTTCAGAACACGTGTACTGAGCCGACGCCGGTCTCGTGTATGAGCCATGAGGGTCATGTGTACCCAAGTATATGATGATAACGTCATGAACACAGCAGAAAAGAATGAGTTATCAGAATATATGAGAGTATGCAGTTCATTTTTTATTATTATGATATATAATGGATCGTAGAATTAGTTTTAGGTCGTTTATCGCGTTAGGACGCGTTACGGGCATTTTGGGTGGGTTGATAGTTCTAGAGCATATCATTATGATTTTTTTGGTGTTGTTTGATTTTGTGGGATTTTTCCCAAATTTTTTGGAATTTTTTTTTACGACTTAAATATTATTTTGACTCGAGTCGGAGACGAGTCAAGTAATATTTACGAGTTTGCCACCACACACACCCTCGACCTTTCCTTTCTTCTTTCCCAAACCCTTGCCGCGCGCCGCCACTGCGCATGCCGCCGCCGCTGCCATGGACGCTCGCCCGGCCGCCGATCGTCGCCCCCTAGCTCGGCCACGACGTTGTCGTGCCGCCCCGACCAGCCCCGGCCGCTGCCAGGCCGCCGTGACACCGGAATCGCCGTGCCTAGCGCCGCGGCCAAGTTTCGGTCGTGTCGCCGATTTCGCCGCCGGCGACTATTGCCGCCACGATCAGGGGGTCGCCTCAGCACCACCGACCGCCCAGTGACCTTCCCCGACCGGAACGGAGGCCAGCGCCGCCCAGATCGGCCGGATTCTTCTCCCATCACCGCCGCTCTGTTTTATGCTTTTTCGGCGAGTTGTTACCTCCGTTGGCCACGTCGACCTCGTAGATGAGTCGGGCTCGCCGAGCCGGTTCCAAGGGCACCCAACACGACCACTTTCCGGCCAGTAGACGCCGCCGGCAACTGTCGCCGGAAAACCGCCGGAGCTACCGGAAAACCGCCGAAAACTATCGGAAAACCGGAATTTCTGGAATTCGCTGGAATTCACCGGATCTTCCGCGGGGCTCACCCAGTCGAGCCCGATCGAACGTCGGATGCCGGGGAGCGCCGAATTCGAGCTCCGAGACACGCGACGGAACCCTAGCCGTCGCCGATTGCCGACGATGTGAGGTATAATTACCTCCAATTTGATTATTTAAATTGATGATTATTAGCATAGCATGGTAGGACTGATTATTTATCATGATAATGCCTAATTACTGATGAAGTAATGATGGTATGATTTGAGGAATTGTAAATGAATAGTAAGTGAGCTAATGAGATAAAATGAGTTGGAGCATGATAAGTGATCATGATGTAATTTAGAGAAACAGAATAAAATATAGTATGAATAGTTTGAGTTAGGATTATTCTCGTTTATGATTATTTGACTATGATGGATGATTATTATGTCGTGTGTGGTATTCATTGATTTTGATGCATCATGTAGTTAGAGGGCGTTAGTATTTAGTTTTGATGTGTAGGTACGGAGTAGGAGCTCGCCGCCTAGGCGCGATGACACGCTTGGAGCTTCTACCAGGTCCGTTTAGGACTCGTCTATGATTTTTATGATCTTTTCTATTGTATGTTTGATTTATTGTCTACAGGACGGGTTAAGTGGCGTTTTATCGGATCCCACTTAACTCGGGCCATTTAACCGAACATTTTCCGGATTAATAACCCCTCGAGGATGAGATCCCTCGAGGTTGATTTCGAAAACAAGATCCACCAAAAGTTGCCTTCGGGCCTATTATATAACTCCCTACCCAAGCACATATATATATATATAGTTTTTGCGTTTTCAGTGAGACGAGAGATGGACAAATCGACTGCACGTACCATGCAGAGGATGTCGTGACAGTCAAAGCAGGCTCTGAATTAGTGCCAGCGGACTATTCCTGTAACACCCCGTTTCGGTTCACCCGCGAACCAACCCGGAAATGTCACCGGCGACCAAACCGTTCATTAATCTACTAGATTCGGTTAAGCCAACCCGGATCTACTCTCGGCGTCTCAAGATGGAGATGCAAATATGAAATGCATGAATGAGAACGATTGGGTTCTAACGTGGTCCTACATGCATGATATGATGTACAAGCAAAAACAAGACAAAATAATAAATGAGAAACCAAAAGAAAATATATACTATTTTATCAAAATACGATAAAACATGATAATCTATCATAGCATTCATCATTATCTCATTCGTTTTCAATTGAACCGAGTCTGAACTCCAAGACTCACTACTCATTCACATTTATCCATTCGTTTCATAACAAGTAATTTATCTCAAACAAACACATCAAAATTATCATTCACGTAGCAATAACACACCATCATTATACTGTTACACGCGGCAGGTACATGTGTGCGCGGTTCCGTGCTGCTCCTCCGCAGTCCCGACAGCTTTCATCGCTCGCATTCCTCACCTACATATATATAGAAAAACCGTCAGTAACGAGTGTTACCGGCCCAGAAAATAACTAATATCAATCTGGCAGAGGAGAGCAAACTCTCCTGTTGAATGAAAACCATATACTTCCTCAAGAACTCTCATCAGGGCACATACGGGAGCCGTCGCCGTTGGACCGTCGCCCTCGGGTCGACAGCGTCCCCCTATCTTTCTCATTCTCATACCTTGGCCATTTCTCTATCGCTTCTCGCATCAAATTTCATTCCTTACCGCCCTCTACACCTTCCATATTACTCCTGGCCTTGAGCACAAAGGCCGAGCACTCTCAGGCAGTCGCCTTCAGTACCCTTTGAACCACAAGTCTAGACATGCGCTGCATTGCAGTACCCGTAAACCTCCACACTTCTCCGGGTTTGAGGAACTCAAAGGTGGAGTTGTCCGGATCCTTCGGGAACGAAGTGGGTTCTCCCCAGCTCCAGAGCCCGCTCTTCCGGGCACACGCCCTATCTGAAGACGTGGCCGCAAGTAACCCTCATTCCATCTCTCACCGAAAACACGAAAACTATATATATATAGGCCTGGGTTGGGATTTATATAATAGGCCCGAAGGCATCGTGAGCTGGATCTGAAGTTCGAAAACAAACTCGAGGGATCTCATCCTCGAGGGTTATTAATCCGAAATAAGAACTGTTGGCTAAATGGCCCGAGTTAAGTGGGATCCGATAAAACGCCACTTAACTCGTCCTGCACATGATAAATCAAATACACAATAGAATAGCGTAAAAACAGAGAACGAGTCCTAAACGGACCTGGTAGAAGCTCCAAACGGGTCCACGCGCCTAGGCGGCGAGCTCCTACACTGTACCTACACAATCAAGCTAAAAACTAACGCCCGCATGATGAATCACACATCCTATAGCATGCACACACAATCAACACAATCACGCATCAATCAACACACATCAACCTATATCAATTCTAGCAAGTCTACTTAGGCTAGTTTGCATTAGATCATGATCATTACCTAGTTACCCTAATTAGTTTCTTAGTCTCCATTTTTAACACCACTCAATCAAACAAATTTCATATTTTATCCTTAATCAAATCTACATTTATACATATTATTATAACACACAATTCACCAATCCTAGCATGCAATTCTAATAATCAATACTTTCAAATAATTAAGTTAAAATAAATTATACCTCGCGTCGTCGAAAATCGGCGACGGCTAGGGTTTCCGTTTCGTGGCTCGAAACTCGAATTCGGCACCTAGCGGCGTCCGAAGTCCGATCAGATTGGACCGGGTGCGTTCGGCGGATGATCCGGCGAATTTCCCACGAACCCAATTTTCCGGCGGTTCCGGCGGTTTGCCGGCGAGTGTCGGCGGTTTTTCGGCGGTTTTCCGGCGATGATTCGGGACGGGGCAATCAGGGGGTCTATCGGCACCAGCTCGACGAGCTTGGTCCGATGGCGGTGTCAAACAGGGCAACCGAGGCGGCGATGGCCGTCGACGACGGCGTCGAAAATGGGCGGCGGCGGCGGCGTGCTCCGATCGGGGCTCCGGCCGGCCTCGACGGCGGTCGGGAGGATGGGGGAAATGTCGGCGACGGCGAGGGGTGGTCGTCAGGGTCACAGCGGCGGCGGAGCGGCCCGGACGGCGGCGGAATCTGGCCCGGAGTGGCGGCGGCCGAGGCGGCTTCGTGGGGCGATTCCGGCGTCGTGGCGGCGAGATCGGTGGCCGGGGTGGGTCGTGGCGGCACGGCGACGGCACGACGGGGCGGGGCGGCGTCGATCGGCGGCAGTGCGGCGTCGGCAGCGGTGGCGGCGGCAACACACAATGACGGCGGCGGCTAGGGTTTGGGTGAGGAAGAGGTCGGGAGGGAGAAGAAATGCTCTAGTGGCAGTTTCGTAATTAAGTATTGACTCGATTCCTACTCGAGTCAAAATAATAACTAGTTCGTAATAAATTCTAAAAAAATCTAGAAAAATATGGAAAAATTCCATAAAATAAAACAAACACAACAACATCCAAATGACATGCTCTATAACTAATAACCCACCCGAATATAATCCAACGCGTCCTAATTCGTCATTCGGCCCTAAAAACTATTCTACGATCAAATAAAAATAACAATCAATACTGCATACCTCCATATACTTGATAACCCATTTTTCATCATCTTTTAGACGTTATCATCGTACACTTTGAGCATACATGACCCTCATCGCTCATAACTCACAGCTGGCCTCAACTCAGCTCGCGGTCCATGAAGCTGACTCGATTCGAACCGACGGTTGAACCGACTGGTTCACTCCCGTAAAACTCTGACTCGAGTCACAGGGTTTTACACCCTGAGAGTACTCGGCCTTTGTGCTCAAGGCCAGGAGAAATATGGAGGTAAGGAGAGGGCTTAGGATTTGAGACCAGAAAATGAAGTAAGAAAATGTCGAGAGCAGCATCAGCAGCAGCAGATCAGTAAGTTCGGGATGCTACCGGGTCTGCAGCCCAATGGCTCCTCAGTAGTGCCCTTCAGAGTGTTCACGTGGAGTATATGATGTTTTCTTTCATATGAGAGTTTGCTCTCATAGCTAGCTTGTTATAGTTATTTTATTTTCTGGACCAGTAACACTTGTTACTGACGTGTATTTATACTATATGTAGGTAATAATCACGAGTTGGAGGAGCCAGTTTGGACGGAGGAGCACTGTTGTCGCTTGCACACATGATTATATTGTGTTTATGATGTTATTATATAGTGAATGGTGGGATTAAATGTTTGAGACATGATTAAATGTTAAGACATGATAGAATGTGAAACATGAATAGAGTGCGCAGTGGAAGCATTGTGGGTTGAGACCCCAGTTCTAGAATGAGTTTACAGTATATTAGATTGTGTGTGAATGAAGTTGCGTGATATATAGATACATGTTTGCATATATGTTTATATATGGTATTTTGATAGGGTGGACCCTAATTGCACTTTTAGGGGAGACTTCTGTCCGTTGTATTTTAGAATTTTTATTAATTTTGATCGTAATTGTATTGTTGTATGAATTACCTTGCACGTCATCCATGTAGTATCATGTTAGGATTTTGAGCATTTATCCATGCATGACGAGTAATATCTTCATCTTAAGACGCCGAGATTGGATCCGCATGAGTTAAGTTCGGGCTAACCGACCTAACCGGGGCCTGTAACATGCCGGTTCGGTTCACGAACCGTGAACCAAATTTGGGGTGTTACACCTCGACCCTCCAGTGACCTTCCCCGACTAAAGTGGAGCCCATCGCCACCCAGGCCGACCGGATCTAGTCACTGATAACTCTATAAAAGAGTTATTATTCTTTGCATTTCATGTTGATTTTTGTCATGTTTCAAGTGATTTTAATTTTAATTTTAGTAGTTTAAAAGTTTATTAAATATTATTAATAATGCAAGAAATTATTGTGAGTTTGCTGTAAAAAGTGCTAATTAATATTGTTCTAGCCGGGTATAAGAGTTAGAAGACGATCCTTACCCAGGTAATGGGAGTTGGTAACAAGTGACTGTAAGGATAAGCGAGATCTTTTTAGAGATAAGCGTGATCTTCATGAAAATATGCTGTAAAGATCTTTGGAGATTGGATATTCTTGGACGTTAAGGATAAACATGATCTTCATAAGATATTCTTAATAATCTTTAGAGTTGCAGACAAACACAAAGTTCTATTTAAGTGGACGTCCTTTTGTGTAGAAAAGGAACAAAAAAGAAAACAACATTAGACGGCTGAAAGATGACACGAATGACGAGAGAAGGAAGACGAAGAATTTGACTTAGAAGAAGAAGAAGCTTTCTCCAAAAGAGTTTTTCTTTATTTTGATTTACTTTTCTTTGTAATTAAACAATGTCTTTCATATCACATATGAATTCCTTGAGTTTAATCAAATACTTTATGGAGTAATTCTTTTCTAGGATTTTCAATAACAACTAGTGCATGGATTAATAAAAGTTATTAATTTTTATCTATGTGATTGTGAAGTTGAATTATCTATTTTATTCTATTCTTAATGCTATCATTAATCTGGCCACCTATTGATTGATCTAGAGATTTGATCTTGTCTACAGGTAGAAAGATTAAATTTGTCATTGAATAAAATAACCTTTGTTCATCTATTTTATGTGATTCACATATGAGATAGAGATATACTCATATGTCTTGGGTAACTATTAAGGGCAGAACTTAAAATATCATTTTGCATATATAATTTCATAGAGATATAGGAGTTAGGTGCGAGTGATAAGTTTATGGTGAATCTAAGAGATGTCATAAATAATTAATTGTCATGGTTAATAATCTAAGTGTGCAATTCATTGGTGGAAGTTATAACTTTGATCACATAGAGCACTAGGTTATATTGAAAATCCTAGGTTTGTCATCTTGCAGTTAATATATCATTTAAATATTGCATTTTAGATTAGTTTAGTTTTAATCCACAAATTAATCAATCTTTGAATTTGATTTTATTTAAGTATAATTAATTAAATTAGTTTCAGTAATTGATAATTTCTAATAATAATTCCTCGTGCGATGATACTTTCTTATCACTTTTTATTACTTGATTCGGCACATGCACTTGCGTTATAATTTACACATCAGTCACCCACCACCGACCGCCTCTGTTTTAGCCATTTTTCGGCGAGCGACTACCTCCACCGATTATGTCAACATCGTAGACTCGTCGGGCTCGCCAAGCCAGTGCCAATAGTGCCCAATAAGACCGCTATCCGGCCAATAGATGTTGCCAGTGGCTACCACCAAGAAATTGCCAGAAAGCTGCTGGAAAACCACTGGAACTTGCCAGAAAACCACCAAAACCCGCTAAAAAGCTAGATTTAGTGGAATTCGTCGGATCTTCCATGGAGCTCATCGAGTCAAACCCGATCAAACTTTGGAGCCGACGAGTGCCAAATTCGAGCTCCGAGATGCGCAACAAAACCCTAGCCGTTGTCGATTGTCAACAATGAGAGGTATAATTACCTCTGAGTTAATGATTGAAAATTGATGATTGTTAGCACAACATGCTAGGATTGATTAATTGTTGTAATAAATATCGACTATGAAAGAAGCGATCAGTTGCATGTTTTGATTAATAGTTGAATGAATGTTAGTGACCTAATTAAGTGAATTAAATTTGAGCATGCTAATTGACTGCAATGTGACTTAGAAAAAAGTAATAAAATTGGTATAAATAAGATGAGTTCAAATTATTTTCACATTTATGATTATTTGACTGTTGATGGATGTTGTTTGTACTGTGAATGTGTTGATCACGATGAGTTTGATGCATCATTCAGTTAGCGGGATTTAAATTTTAGATTTAATGTGTAAGTATAGAGTAGGAGCCCGCCACCTTGGCGTGAGGACATGCTTGAGCTTCTACCAGGTTCGTTTAAGACTCATCTCTGTTTTCAGGCTCTATTCTATTGTATGTTTGATTTATTGCCTGTGGGACAAGTTAAGTGGGCATTTTATTGAATCTCACTTAACTCAGGCCATTTAGCTGATCTTCTAGGTTTGTGGTGTGTTATATTTTGTTTGGTAATGTTCATCCTTTTCCGTTAAAATGAAGGTTTTGTTTGGTTAATCCTAACACAATCCTCCTAGTATGTGGAAGATTATCAGATTCATTAGGATGTAGCCATTGATTCAGACTCCCATTTGGCATATAATCGAATACGAATGCCTTGAACTCTTCAGCTTTGAAGTCGATGCTTGAACAGGCCGTCCTGATTTTGAGAAGATTTCGGTGCCTAATATTCTTCAGTACTTTACACTCGGCATCAAAACTCTCATAGGCTCCTTCATATTGAATGTTGAAACCTTCACAGCTATAGTTTCTTCATAGTGCACGGTCACCTTCTAAGAGTCCTTTTAAGCACACTTCCGTATGTACCTGAACGGATCAAGTGGGTGGAGGAGAAGCCGTTGTTGCTCTGAACGGCTCTGAGTATGATATCATTGGAAAGGGGATAAGCCACATATAAACAGGAACTTAGTACCATGGATGCTCCAATGATTCCTAGAACTATTAGAACTGCAACAGGCGGATGATGAATCGCTTGTGGCTTACTCTACTATCCTTTATTTGACACATTGTCCAGTTAGGTTGTTGTGTGCAAGGTTTAATACTCGAATCTCCTTGAGGTCAACCAAGGATTATCTAATGAAAATTTCTAAGCATAGAACATTCCCCCAATGGCTGTTGGGATTTCACCATTGGATTTTTTTCCCGAAATGTCAAGCTCTAAAAGATTCTTCATGTTGTCCCAGTTACCCGGAGGTAAATTCCATTCAGTAAATTGGAAGACAATGAAAGAAGGAGAAATTGGCGTGGCCGTGTACCTCTCAGACTATTTGCAGAGAGACAAAAGTACCGCAAATTTGTGCACTTTCCAATGCTGTGCGTGATGGTTCCTCGTAAGTTGTCCCCCTGTACAAGAGCATCACAAGTGAGGTCATATTTCCCAGGGAGATGGGAATTTCTCCATGAACTTCATTCACTTGGACATCCAATGCCCAAATATTGATGTTTCCCTACACTAGACGGGATAGTCCCCCTGAAAAAGTTGTGCCCAATCCTGAAGGTAATCAAACGGATATTCCACGAGGAAAGCCTCCATGTATAGCATTGCCTCCACGGTCAATTCTTTTAGGCTTTTTGACAAGTTGGATATTGAGAGTAAAGGAGCCCGCCAAAATGATTCTCCCTCGTAAATTTCGAGAAATATAAAACCGTAAGAGGTTCTTCCGGTTGCCCACATTACTTGTGAGCTGGAAACGGTAGAAGATCAAAGGGACAAGGCTGCCAAGAACACAACTCTTTGCCAGGAAGAGGTAGCCCGCCTCTATAAGAAGATAGTGTGCCCCAGAAGTTCGTAGGGGACTTGGTGTTAAGAGCAGCTGAACATGTGAGAAGAGGGGCACTGTTCCAAGATAAAAGTTGATCGTAAAAGCTATGGACCTAAGCCGAGAAGCAATGGAAATGGATGGAGGAATGGCTCCGGTGAACCGATTTGCCCCCAACAGAATTGACGTCAAATTGAAGAGACGGGCTGCTACGTCAGAGGGTATATTTCCATTCATTTCATTTTCTGCCAGATAGATGAATTCAAGGGAGGTTGTTGCCGGCAATGGAAAGACGGTAAAAATGAACGGAGGAGCTGCCATTGGAATCCGAAATTTTTCTGGTAAGATTGTTATGACTCAACCCCAAGAACCGCAAGGATGGCAACAAGCTCAACCTTGGTGGAATCATGTCCCCTTCAAGTTTATTATTTTGTAAATGCAGCACAGCTAGGTTGTGCCACTCACTCGTGTTAGCTGGAATTCCACAGGTCACCCCATGCCATTCCCAGACATGGAGAGGCTGTTCCAGGAACGTAAAGCTTCCAAAAGGTCGCTTGTGATCTGTGCCTTGAGTTCGAGCAGAGCTTGGTGATCCGTTTCAATGCTTCTGTAGTTGTTGCGGCGTCCACCTGCAACAGCAGAATGCATGAAATCAGCACGAGAACGATGAGATTAGAAGAATGAGACCCCATTTGGTCAAGGTATGTTGTCCTTGAGGAGTGCTTAGTTATACTTTCTTAATTATCTTTTTTTATAATAAAATTTATATAAAATAATTAAGAAGGTTAAGACGGAAAGATAAGATTAAGTTATTTTCTTATAATTAGAGAGTTGTGTTTGTAAAGGAATCTCTTATACTTTTAATTAGCTAGTTGTATTAGCAAAGAAGTATGTTATAATAACTTTTTACTTATTATGTGGTTGAATCTTTATTACGTACTTAAAATGGACTTACGGGGAATTAAGCGTCTTTAGTATATAAATATATAAATGTCAAGCCGACTTATAAATTTTAGAAAGAACATGATGAAAAAATGAGAATTTGATTTTAATATATCGATTCTTTCTTATTACTTTCATTGAAGCTTTGATTTGAATATGTCAGTTTTTTGCTAAATCTCATTGTACTTTGTCTCCCAAGAGACAACCATGCATCAAGATGAAACAAAGCCTTTATTATGATTGAGGCTGTTGTGGAAATTATAATCATTCGGTTGGAATCCTTATTTAGTTCTTTGTCAAGATGTATTAAATTTAATCGGAGACTTCTATTAGGGGTGGGCGTGGACGGCAAATGACCATATCTAGCATTTGAAATATTTGATAACAAATTTCATTGACTAATTATTGACTAAATAAAAATAATCAAATATGCATATTTCTTCATCTAATTGAATGACCAACTTAGAGACTCACAAAAATAAAAAACTAATAATATTAGTGATATTTTTATAGTTTACTAACAAATTATTATTGAAAATTATTAAATCTAAAGCACATAAACTTGAGTTTTGAAACTTTTTATGGCGATATTTATTTATTCAATTTTCTTTAAAAAAGTGATATTAATTTTTATGTTGATTGGTCAAGAGATATTAAGAAAAATAAAAGAGATAATAATTATATATATAAATGAGGTATTAGTTTTTTATGAAAATAATTAGTATTTATAGTGGAGAGATTGATTAGGTAGTAATATAAATATGAAATGAAAATAAATTGTTGATTGAATTTTAAATGTATCTAATCATGACCAACTTGATTAAGGAATTTTAACTATATATAGCCGACTTTTTGTCTTAGGGCAAGGAGACGGACATGAACAATTTCTTGACGGGCGTGATCGACGGATGTCTACCCTTGCTTAAGGTATGATTTATTAGTTCAACTGTTCAAAAATGTTATGAATTAGAATTTCTATAAAAATTTCTTGTTTGTTTCACATGCATGCCATACTTTCGACTTCTAATCAATTTTTTCCATGAGTGGACAATGAGGAAGACAATTAACTAAAATTATAAATAAGATCCAACTATAATCGTGTTATATAGGCAACAATCCACTAGATTAACTTTGGAAAAACAATCGACTAGACAAGGAATTAGGTTTATGTCATTTAAACACGAGTTAATTAAGCTAATTGCCATACTGTATTGATGTCATGTTGACAACATCCCAACTAAAAGTCAATGCCCAACTTTCCAAATTCAAGGAAGAAGTTGCATGTTAGTAAAGCCAGTCAAAAGCCTGTTTCTACTAGATTGCATTGATTAAAAAAATTTGGAAAACTTATAAAGACTTGATCAAGGTAGTCTCTCCGTTTAGTGGAACGAAGAATTATACAAAATATAAAAAAAGAAACAATCCAACACATATTTAATAAATAAATAAAATGTATTTTAATAATATCTTAAAATTTCCTTCCATCCCTAAATAGAATGTATTTTAATATATTCATCCAGCCCAATATATAGTACAAATATTATTTTGATCTAATAAGTTTTACGGGCCTTTCTTATGTCAATTTGGATCCAATAAGTTTTTGCATGCTTCTCTTAAATTAAAATTCATTGTAAAAAATAAAGTTTTCCCAAATTTTATATCAATGTTATTATCCCAAATTTGCGGAAAAAATTATTATCCCAAAATTATTATCCACATTGATGTGGGACACTCAACAAATAAACTCGAACCGGATAAAAAGTTGTAATATCCTAAAACAACTCTTAGAATTTATATTTAATCCAATAAATACGGTAATTGGTTGAATTTGGTCGGATTTCCCTGGCTTAAGAACCAGAATTAGAATCCTTGTAAAGACTACATCGCTACTTTGGTGATCATTTGTTTGGAATCCACGAATTTATTGAGAGAGGTGAGACTTTGCAAAACAAAAATCCTTCCAATCTGGAAGTTGCAACTTCAAGGTTGGGGAAGCATACAAAAAGTTATGAATGTTATCAGAATGAATCGATACATAGACTAACTGTTTGTTAATACTTCCAATTACGTTCCATTATTTCAGGGTTAACACATAGCTTGAACAAAAGCATGCAGGATATAATTCTCTGGAACCTCCGAAGAGCTTTCTTAGTCTTTACAATCCCATTTAAATTGGTTTAGTTTATATCTTATTCAATTTTTTTTTGTTTCATAAAAGTTTAAAATTGAAGCTGATGTGATGCTTTAATTACTCCTATTTAATGAAAACATTTCTTGAACATAAGTAAAGAGATTCTTTGCTTCCCAATTAGAAAAAGCATGCATTAGAAAGGTGTTGAATTCCCACTGTTTGGCTTTGTTTGCCGGATAGTAGATAAAAGTTTCCCTCCATAATAAACATGAGATGAGCTCAGTACAGAGCTAATTATAAGAAATGAGCTCACCGAACGAACAGGACGAGAGAAACAGAAACCCATGAAATATCCCTTCAACAATTTCAATCTGGCAGATAAATTCAGACGCAGGAAATTTTTTCCCATTCGCGAGCTACAAAAAAGATGAGACGAGCTCAATACAGAGCCAAAAAAAGCTGCCTACTAAATACTAAAGGAATAGTCTACGTCTGTGTCAAATTGTTTCCATTTACATACATATATATATATATATATATATATATATATAGTGCTAAAATCGTCCATCCCAATCACCGGGCAGTCTCTGCTTACAAGGTGGAGTTAGCTTTATGACAAAAACAGAGCAAAAAAATCTGGAACTAGCTTTAGTGCACCAATCACCGGGCAGTCTCTGCTTGCAAGGTGGAGTTATAACCAGCTTGCTCTACCTCCCACCTCAATTTGGACACCACTTCGTCTACTATCGGCACATACTCCTACAGCCCATCAACAAGGTACCCACAAAAATTTAACCATGGTATGAACTGGATGCAACTTCAAAATGTGACGGAAATGAGGAATGTTAAAAGGAAACAAAAGCTGTGTATCAACCTCAAGTTTCTCCACAAGCTCCCTGGCATTTGGGGCAGATACAATGATGTGGCGCTGGTAAGGCTGGATAAACCCATCGTCCACTGCCTTGTCAATGAAGTTTAGCAAGGAGTCGTAGTAGCCATCCACATTCAGAAGCCCCACCTGAGCATGTATCCAAAATCCAAATCCAATGAAGGATTCGTTCTGTGAGTTCATGTTTTGGTTGAATTAATTTTGGGTATGGTGAAATATGCCAAGATGGTTCATACGTACAGGCTTTTTGTGGATTCCAAGTTGTGCCCAGGTGATGACCTCAAGCAGCTCTTCTAGCGTTCCATATCCACCTACATGTTACAGATCAAAAACAGAATCAATCTTTGAGCACAACGGGTATAGATGTCGATAAGAATGAGGACATTAAAATGTCGTTGAAGAAGGTGGTGAAATACCAGGCAAGGCAATGAAGGCGTCGGAGTTGCATACCATTTCGGCCTTCCTCTGGTGCATGTCCGCCACAGCTCTCACCTCCCCCACGGTCTCTCCTGTTATCTGCAATCACCCCACCACAGAACCAAATCAAGCCTAGAACTTTAGTAAAAAATAAAATAAAATAGCAAGACTGAGAAATTACATGAGCACATACCTCTTTACCCATAAGAGTCCTTGGGATGATTCTGTGAAGCAACAAATGCCAATCACACAAGAACAGCAAAAGACTTAAAGACAGCAGAAAAGAGTGAAATGGGTTAACATTGAGCTTACCCAAGAACATGACCACCACCAGAGTGGACAGCTTGAGAGACAAGGCCCATGAGTCCCACACTTCCTCCACCATACACCAAGTCCACCTTCCTGGAAACCTACAAATGCCAAACAAAAACACCCCTCTCGGTAAAGCTGGCCAAGCAACCATGGCAGCAGAGCAGGAGAAGGCAATACAAAAATGAAGATGTAAGCAAGGAGAGGACAAATAATAGCAGCGTAGAGACCAGCTCTTTCCCCAGCTCAACTGCAGCATCCTGGTAGCAATTCCTCTTCCCAGCACTGCTACCACAGAACACACACATTCTTCTGAACCTGCTTGGTCTGACCACGACTCCTCCCTCCTCCACGCCCTCCATGTCCAAGGTCCTCTTCTGTAGCCAAATTGGTGCCCACTTTGCTCTCTCCTCCCTCTAGTACTTATTGACTCGGGTCCGTAGTGTTTATGGACCTTGCTACTTCTCACATCCAGATTTCTCGCATGTCAGGTGGCAAGATTGCAAGCGCAAATATATATAGACACAAAGAAGATGACCTCCAGACAAAATCACTAGCAAGTGGGAGAAATTGGTGGAATTCATCCTCTCTTCTCCCCGGGAATAAATTGTACCGCATATATTTAATTTCTACCTTCCAAGTGACAAAGTACATTTTCATTTTCGTATTGTGAAAACGAAACGCAACGTTGGGTAATGGTCGTACCTGCCTATCTCACTGTTACAGAATATAATCCTTGACACACTTTGGGGAAAAATATATATTTTCAACATAACTTTCATTCGGAGCATGTCATGTACCTAATAGATTTTACCATACAGTTTGCTTTGAAAAAAATAACATATCCATTTACTAGATTTCTAGGTTCAATTCGGATTCGAACGTGAGCTAATTAGTGAATGTCCCAAAAAGATGTTATCCGCATATTCATATGGTAAAAATTTTTATTCCATGTCACAAAAGCCATTGTCATAAATAAAATATAATTTTAGCTTTTTTTACTCCAACAAGTCTATGTATGATTCTACTCTGAAGTTGAATATCAATGTGGGAGTCGCGGGAGTCGGCGTGAATAGTTTGGTAACAGCGCAATTAATTACATTTATTGTAACCATTTATCAGTTTAAAAGTATTTATCATGATATCTGACATGCTAATTAAGTTTAAAGGGCTATGGCATAACCAAGTTTTTATTATTTTATCGGGTTAAACGATTAATCAATAGTTAAATTTTTTCCATTGTATACACATAAACTAATCTTTTACTCGCAAAGTATAAAATAGTCTAACTATCTAAATATTCATCAAAGAAAAAATTTTAACAATTAAATATTTTGAGATTAAAGTCAATTTAGAAATGAATTTTATAGTTATACCGTAAAATGACCAAATAAAAAGGTAAAATCGGTAAAATAATTGTGGTAAAGCCTTCTACTATTATTATTTATACCTAAACTCAATCAGGTTAATTTGACCGAATTTTTCACCAACTTTTTATGTGGTCAAATAAGTTCTTTACAATTTTTGTTCTGTTAAACTTCGATTTGTTGACAAATCGGCAAATCAGGTGACCATTTCCCATCCTTGGGAGCAGATGTTGGTGGCATACCACCAGGTGGAAGCAGAAAAATACCCATTTTCAACAATTTTATAAAATTATGTCTTTTAGAAATTAAAAAATTTATGAAAAAACCTCAAAATCATATTAGTGGCCGAGATTTCTGTCAGCCACATTGTTCTATACGTTCTTAGATCAATTTTTTAAAATGACCCCGAACAACGGGATCACTTGAAAAATTAGTAAAATATATAATTTTTAAAATTTAACTAATTAATATTTTAAATAAAAAATTAATTTACAAAGTTTAAGTATCAAAATAATAATACGTGCTAAGTTTATAAAATACAATTATTTCCTTTATTAAAAGTATAAATAATAAGCTGATTCAGAGCCACTCCGCAATAATATTACCGAGTACTGTCCGAGGTCGGAATTTTTAAAGAACAATATATAATATAGTGGGTTTTAAGACAGCATTTAATATTTTAGAAGGGTTCAGACGATGAAGAATGATGAGAAGGGGAAGACACATAAACTTACTTCGTACGACTCAGTTCGACGACTCTTAAAGAGTAACCTTTTTGGTGAAATGAACGTTTGGTAACAACATTCGGTATCATCGTCTTGGAACTTTTAACTTGTCCTACTGTAACTATTTGCCCCCTACACAAGCGGTGGATCGCCTCCGAGCTGTGAATCTCCTCCGATTGATCACATGCCACCATTCTCATCGTTAACAAGCGAATATATATGGAGACCGATGAGCATGGTGCAAAAGAAAACCTGTCATTTGTCGTATGATTAATATGCTCCACCGCTCATACCAATTACCAAATCTTAATTTATTATCACTTATAAGTTACAATGCCTCGCTCCCCTTCTTACTCTGCTAAAACCAATTAATTTTCCCGATCTGTGTCTATTTACATGGTTAATTAGCACAGTTTTACATCCGCTCAAGTTCTCCTCGCTCGGCCCTTTGCGCTATATCAACCACAGACAATTTCCAACACAGTACAACCGCATCAAACAAGGACCAATATTCTGGTGTTGGAATAGGAGACGAGTGTCACAAACGCAGGAAGATCGGAAGAGAAGGCTGGTGTTGGGTAGAGGATTTTAAACTAGAGAGAAAGAATGAGAGACCACGCCCAAAGCTTAATCTACAAAGCTACAGACAGGTAACGTGGAAGTGACGGTCGCAAGTTGCAACAAGGTAGCGACTAGATAAGCCACCATGTGATTTTGGTACGTTGATCACCGCTTTTTCATTTAATGCAGGCAAACCCAAATGGCGAGCACCCCGAGAGAAGCGAAGAGCTCCCCTACCCAAGTCCTGCACTCGATATGATTGGGGAAGACAGCGGCGTACGAAGAGTCCCGTCCCTTCCTATACTTCGCTACTACAAACCCGTCTTCCTAAAAGCTTTACGTCTCCAACTGCCTACCTCCAATGATCCAACCTAAGAATTCTAAACTGCTGCTTTTATTTGTGGGTGGTGAGAATGTATTACGAGGAGGGAAGGGGGATGGAGTACGGCGCCTGTGAGATGGGATGGGCGTGTTGGGACAGAGCGAAGGGGAGCGGCGCAATCATTTGGCTGCAAACTCGACGTCGGGGAAGAATAGAGCTCTCTCTTTTGTATCTGTGACTGAATTCCGTGTGTTGGGATAAGACGTGCTTTTCCTCGTCGGGACACTGCCACAGTACTATGACATGCCGCCATTTTCTGAACCGATAAAATCTATCAATGCGGCTTCAGAAGACGAAGTTCATGAGATATTAATTATCGCAGATAATTAGATTTTATTTAAATTCATGTTTTTTAAAAAAAACTCTATTCATATTTTATGAAACCATTAATTCAAAGTTGAGCATGTATTCGAGTTTAAAAAAATTAAGATGCATGAATTTAAGCTAAATTAAGGTCAACTTATTTTACATGTGCATGAACTTAGTTAATTGATTTGATTTGTCAAAAAAATTTTGGTCTCTAGATCAAATACCCAGCCACTTGCTACCTTGTTTTCCTTCCGGGCTTGTCATTAGGGGTTGTCTTGCCCTACCTAATTGGTCGACAGAGGTTAATTAAATATAGCATTGTCATTATGCTGGTGTGCTAAAAATATTTGTTAGTTGCATGGTTTTAAATTCGCTCTTTTGTTTTTCAAGACAAATTTTATAAATGATTACTTATTAACAAATTTTGTGATTGACTTTCTGTCAAGCAATATATATAAATATATATATATATATAGGGATTGGCTAGCCTGTGGGCGACCGCGGAATAATTTCCTGCAGTCACCCTAATTTGGGCCGTCAGATCTAATCTGACGGCTCAGATCTGTTTTAAAAAAAAAAACCCTAATCCTAAACCTCCGCCCTCCAACTGCCGCCGCCGCCACCCTCGCCACCCTCGGCCGCGGCGCCGCCACCTTTGCCGGGCCCACGTCCATCGCGCCGCCGCCGTCGCCGCACCCACACCCCAGCCCACGTCGCCGCTCGGGTCGCCTATCCGCGCCGCCACGCCCGCTTGCGACCTCGCCTGCCAGCGCTGTCGCCGCAGCTGCCCTCGCCGCCCTCGCCGCGCCGCTGCAGCTGCCCTCGCCACCCTCGGCAGCTGCGGTGCCACCCTTCGCCACACCCACGTCCATGGCACCGTCGCCGTCACCGCACCCGTCCGCGTCGGCCGAGGAGCAAGGGCGGCGCTGGCAAGCGAGGTCGCGCGGCAACACGGGGACAACCCCAGCAGTGGCGGGGTCGCGCGGCAACGCGGCGACAACCCACGCCCGCAGACGGCAGCGAGCGACGGTGGCGACGGCGAGCGACGGTGGCAGCAAGGGCGGGGTCGCGCGGCGGCGGCGACGGCGGCCCGGCGGCGACGGCGCATGGGAGGAGAGGAGGGGTTAGGCTTTTAAGAAGAAGAAATCTGGACCGTCCTTATGATCGGACGGTCCAGATTTGGGGCGACCCCAGGAAAATTTTCCTGGGGTCGCCCCAGATTACTCCAACCCTATATATATATATATATATATATATATATATATATAAATGATTATAAATTGTCTAGAATCGGGTTCAAGTCGACTTTGAAACTTGCGGTCATATAAATGACATCTTGCACAACTATATAAATTTGGAATCCAAAGTAGTGCATAAGCTATTTAATAGAATCATACTTTGAAACTTGTATATATGTTTTGCTAGGAGTTTAGTTTGGAAATGGTTGGGAAGGGACCAAGATGGTGAGCTGGGAGAGGAAGTCAATTGTGTTAGGTGCGTTGATTCTTTCGACGGACTAACATAACATGACTGCATGCTACATTTTTTGACCGCTCAATTCCTTTGGTACAAAAAAATGTGACCAAATTCTATGGCAACATTCTAGTCCATTTTTTCTCCTCCACAGTGGTAGATATTATATTATTTGGCTTTTAACAATTTCCAACCACCCCATAATTTATTATTTGCGTAAGAATTAACTGTATGCCGGAACACGAGAGTAGAATTATAATCATCCAACACACCCCGGCCCCACACCACACGCACAAATAGATATATATATATATATATATATATAAGCTTTGTGGTGCGCCTAGGGTAAAAATATTTTTCTGTCGTGAGATTTGATCTAGACTGTCCGATTACAAGGACAACCTAAATATATTATTTAAAAAAAATAAAACTTTGATATGGGCTATTTAATTACAAGAATGACTCAAATCTATTGTTTTAAAAAATATATAAACGGCCGCCGAGCTGTTGTGCTAGCCGTAGGCTGTCGTATTTGGTTGCCCACCAGCCAAATTTGGTTGCGGCTGGATCGGGCCATGCAGCCAAAGATCGGCTTTTTTTCTGTGCGACCGGATCTAACCTTCCCTTGGCCAGATCTGGTCGGAAGACAACTAGGTCTAGCCAGTAGTGGTCAGACCTCCTAGCGGCGGCCAGATCTGGCCATATAGCAAAAAAAAATCTACGACCGCCTCCAACTGCCCTACCGTGAGGCGGTGGGACGGTAGGGTTGAGGGGGAGCGGGGAAGAGGGGTGTTCATGGTGGGGTAGGGGCATCTGCAATGGGGGAGTGGGGAGTAGGGGCATCCACAGCAAGGAGGTGGGGTCGAGGTGGAGCGTGCCGGGGTGGCAACCGTGGGGGATGACAGAGTCGAGGTGGAGTGCAGCAGGGCGGCGACGACCGGCGACAAGAGGTTTAGTTTTTTTTTTGAAAGCAATAAATTTGGGCTATCCTTCTAATCGGATGACCCAAATTAAAATTTTTTAAAAAAATAATAAATTTAAGCCATCGTTGTAATTAAACAGCTCAGATGAAAGTCCGGGTCAGGGCTCACATACTCTTTGCCTATATATATATATATATATATATATATATATATATATATATATATATATTCATCTTCTTTACATATACTAATGCACATAAAAAGTCATTTTCACCGACTTTTCTTCGGTTCTCTTTTGGCCTCACTTTCATCATCAATTGACCCCCTAGCTACTACCCTTTTGATCCGATCAACTCCTAGCCTTTGGTTAAGCCAGAATGAGATGAAAATGAAAGAGACAAGCTCTGATCATGATGAGACCATTTTCCATCCTCTACATCGGTGCAAGGATTTATATATTGCCTTCTTATAAACAAACATCTTATCCTTTTGTGTGGAAATTCCTCTATGACGAGAATGATGTTTCTTTCAACTGACTAACCTATAATACGGTATAAAAATAATCAGCATTGGTGGGTGGGTGGGCGTTCAAACTAAATTAGGTGGAACTGAGTTCAAACTAGCCTTATCTCTCACTTAATTCGAAGTCATACATATGAGTCAATTTTTGTGAAAAGAGCAGGTAGGGAAGGGAGAAATTGAAAGTCTATATTTAATCTGTTTTGCGTCTGTGCATGTGTGGAAGTCCGATGCCTCCTCTTTGGAATCATATACACGAGTTCCTTTATTGACAACTAAGATATAGAAAAGGTCCAAGAGGTTAACTTCGTTCCAGCTGCACTGGGACATGTTGAATATTGGCGGACAATCGTTTTCAGTTGTTTTCCCGGTGGCTTGGACTTGTGCATTTGATATGCATGCGATGACCCCAACTTAACTGCCACAGCCCTACGTTTGGATGACACCACAAATGTCAGTTTCCCAAGTCTGTCTTTGTTTACATGGCATTGACAATAAGAAAGATGGATCAATAGTTATATGCTAGTTTCAGAGAGCTTCGTTGCAGAACTAGTGGTGCAATGTGAAGCACGCAACATATATGAAACACAAGATCAATTGGATTGTGTCGTGTATTGTGCCAGCCGAGTTGGATATCAACTTCAAGAGGCCATCAAGGGGATCAAACCATGCACGACATCTACTCTCTTCTACCTCATTAAACAAGTACCAGAACACCATCCGTCGTCTAATTATCATCTTAGTGAGACGTACATCAATCAATCCCACCAATAAGAAAAATTTTCATTCATAGACTTCAACAGTAAAAATCATAGCAAAAAAAAACTCACACCCACACACACTTACACAGAGAGAGAGAGAGAGAGAGAGAGAGAGCATTTTGAATGGCCATAGACATGCAAAGATTTTCTCTTTTTACCAGCAAATATCATTGACTATAAGGGTGGTGATTAATTTGGCCCATTGTGATAGAGCTGACTGGGCCAATTGATGGGCCTGCAGGTTAATAATAATAACCCATGGGCCAATCAGACTATCCGTATATTTTTAGGTGACGCAAATATGATGTGGTTGCCCATGATTGGGTGTTTGGTAGAACAGCCAGCACATCTCATGTCATTATTACATTAAATTATTAATTAAAATCAGTTTAGATAATTTAATCAATGATAACATAGGCAATAAAATTGTCAAATCTTAAGGTTAAAAATGTGGTAAAAGGGTCACTTAAGAACAAAATGTGAAATTTGGTTAATGATTAATCAGTCATAATAATACCATAACACAATTTAGAGTTATTTATTAGGCGGGAGAGACTTAATTTGCTCCGGCTAAAGTAGGCCATGCCCATTTATTTCACACCTCACACTACTTTTTTATAAATTTTTCTTCTTAATTATCATCTATTTTGTAAAAAATGAAATACTAAAAACATGTATAAAATTTACACTTAAAATTGAGAAAGGAAATATGACAAATATCTTAAAATCGTATCCGTAATACAAAAAATACCGAATATAAAGTAGAGCGTACATAAATTTATTTTATTTTAAAAAGGCTTAATTTTTTTATCGAAGAACATGAATCTAAATATCGAGCTAAATCAAATTTAATCGGGGTGAACAATTATTTTCATAGATTTAAATAAAAATCCGTTGTAACACTAATCCACAATCATGATGATTGATTCAATAATAATTTCCGATCTATTCATCCCCAAATTCCTCTTCTCTAACCCTAGAAAAGGCCCTCCCTTTCACTCTAACCACCTCCAATCCCAACGAGCACCAGCAGCAGCACCAACCCCGCAGGCGAAGAAGGCGCTACCTTTTCATCCACCATCAACGTTCTAAGCAGGCATTCCCGGCCTCCGTTGCCCGTACCGGCGGTAAACATACGACATTGCAAACCATGAAATTATGTTGGGCATGTTAGGGTTGTTGTTAGGCTACAAATTATTGTGTTAGGTAAAAGAAAATTATGTTGGGGATTTGATCTATGCAATCCCATGTTTTGTTAGGGAAGAATTGTGATTCGAATGGATTGATAGGTGTAGCATGCTCTAAGGGAGATTTTTGTTGTCTGTTTTCAAATTTTAAATCTAGGTTATCATTTTTTACTTATTTATTATTTTTTATTTTGTTTTCTGCTGTTTAGGAGGCTAATTGGTCTTGATTAGTGGGATTTGTAGTCCGAAAGGGGCGGGTATGGCTACTCAGAGAGATAGCCATACTGGTGCATCCTCATCTAATCCTCCTAGCCGGGGTATTCGCCTGCGAAGACGGTCAAGTGAGGTCAGTTTAGTTGATTCTACCTTGAAATTTTGCTTTTTTTATTTTTTTATTTTGTTATTTAGAACTTGATCATGGATTGTTCACAAGCTATACATTAGTTGATGAACATTGCTTCGTGTAGCAGGTTTTAGTGACCATGAGCAATGTTTGTTTGATGTCTTTTGTAATTTGTATCAGTCATACACGCTTCTCAGGGAGCCGTGAATGTTAATTATGTGCTTCATTGTGCAGGCTTCTTCTGAATCGACAAAAGAAAATGGGAATAATTTACTTGTTAATGACGGAAACAAATACAAGTCGATGAAAATTAGGACATATTCTGCAGTGTGGATGATTGCTGGTTTTGTTTTTGTCATTTATATGGGGCACCTTTATATCTGGGCAATGGTTGTTGTGATCCAAATTTTCATGGCAAGGGAGCTTTTCAATCTCCTCAGAAAAGCTAATGAAAGTAGACATCTCCCAGGCTTTAGGCTCTTGAACTGGTATGTGAGTGTTTTCATTCCTGTGTTATTTGTAGTAAGTTTTCAAACTTTCTGATTAAAAGTCAAGCCTTGCAAGTTTTTTCTTGGAAAATGAATCAGTTATCAGCCTTCAAAATCAGTTGCACTTTGTATATGGAGTAGAGAAGACCATGAAAAAACAAGTTATTCGCATTTAATAGCTTGTTATAGCTTGTGTTGTAATGTCATTATATTTTCATTTTCATGGTCAGTTCTGATATTATGTTGCTCATCATTTTGTGCAGGCATTTTTTCTTCACTGCAATGCTTTTTGTGTATGGTCGCTTTTTAAGTAAGCAGCTGGTGAATGCTGTAACCTCAGATAAATTCTTGTATCAAGTTGTGAGTGGCTTGATTAAGTATCAGATGCTCATTTGTTACTTCTTGTATATTGCAGGTGGGTATTGATCACTTGGGTATCTTAAAATTCCTATAATAATTGCCTGGCTCTGTTGACTGTGTTATACCGAAGCAGATATTGGACACAACAAATTTATATAAGTGGCATCCTAGTAACTAGATGATTCAGTTAATAGAGATGAATGCTAATTTTTTCGAAGTTAAATGTTCTAAGCTCAAAGTCAGATGCCTCCCTACTCCTAAGCAATTGTGCAGTTGCTAGTCATAATAATCTAATGATTAGCATCGACAACCTTTTCTTTTTGAAGGCAGTAATATTTATTGCCTTGTCTGATTGTAATGAAAAATTGAAATTCCATGTTTTTTCCATCCGTGGTTACTCTATGATTTCTGAAGCAGTTTTGCTCAGTGTTATTGGCTTAAAATCTTTACCTGTGTTTTTAGCTTCTTTTAAGTAAGTGGGAGGAACATTTATTAAGTTAGGACCTTATATTCGTCACTTTTTTTAAAGCCGAGATTAGGTAGTCAAACCAGGATGATAAAGGTTATGATCAGTGTTTCTCTTTGTCCGGTCTCAAAGTTGATGTGCATGACTATTTTTTCGTTTGTACATTATCATTTTTTACCTTGTTCACTGGTTGGTGACTGGTGGGTAATATAGTTCTAAATTGATAAAGGCTCAAATATGCCTGTTGCCATGTCATTTTCTTTCAGGTTTTTGCCTAATTGTTGTGGCAAAATGCCTTCTAGGATCAGCTTTTTATTGGTAATGAGGACTCCAATAATTATTTCTGATGCAAAAAATTTCTTTATAGAAAATAACACTAATGGAATCGCTGAAAGTCACTTTTCTGTTTTCATCTTAGCATATTCAATATGAATGGGTACTAAAATTTCAATGCCATTTATGGCAATTGCTTCTTTCAACTGCAGGTTTCGTGTGGTTCATTGTCACATTAAAAAGAAGATGTACAAGTATCAGTTTGGTCAGTATGCTTGGACTCACATGATCCTCTTTTGTAGTTTTTGCACAGTCTTCATTTACTGTTGCAAACATATTTGAAGGAATTTTCTGGTAATTTGCTTAAGGCCACTCATTTGTATTTGAATTTCTGTTATGGTGAGTATTTTACTGCTGCTATGTATGTTGAGTAATGTTTCACTAGTATTTTTTAGTCATGTATCCCATGTATTTGCGAGTTATAGCTTCATCTTTCTCTGTGAGCATCTATCATTTGCTCTTTGGCTTATATTGTTAAACATTATGTGTCATAAATATTCCTACCATTTATGGTTTTTACGAAAGCTTTGCTTGTAGTATTTGATCACATCCCATCATTTTCTTTTACTGATGTGACACAAGAGTAATTTGAATTGAGAGATGCTCCTTCCTGCATGCAAATAATAGTGTAATTTATTAACGGTTCAATATAAGATTCCCATGTTTAGCCTTTTCTCTTCAAATTTTCCTGAATTCAATTATATAACCCAATGTTGTACACTGATTGCTTCTGGGCGTTTGTTTTGACACAATCTACATCCTACAGGTTTCTCATTGGAAGTTTTGTGGAATTTTCCTTGAGCAAATGCACTTATAGTCATTTCTTTTAAGTAGTCTGGTTGGCTTGTATGTTATTTATTATCTGTATTTTGCCAGAACAATTTATGGCTCATCTTTCACGGGTAACTATAGTTGACATTTTCTGAATGCAGGTTCCTTTTGCCAGCATCACTCATTGTTGTCAATGACATAGCAGCTTACCTTTTTGGGTTTTTCTTTGGAAGGACTCCTTTAATTAAACTATCTCCTAAAAAAACGTGGGAGGGTTTCATTGGGGCATCTATTACAACTATTATATCTGCTTTTCTGGTGAGCATACCATATGAATATGATCAGCTTTGATAAGTTTGTTCATCTATGAAATGATCTGATATTTCTGTTTTTTAGTTTTTGGGAGATTGTTCATGTACACTTTCTGTAAAATCTATCTGTAGTTTCTGGCTTTGCAAATGGGTGTATGGTGTAGAGCACCCCTGCTAGTAGTTTACAAAAGTTCAAAGAATCTTGTTTGCGGAAAGTAAAATATCCTCGCTAAAAACTTATGAGAGGAAGCATCAACCTAAAAGAAACTCTTGAAGTAGGAAACATGCTTTATTTGCGATTTCTATTTCATTAGCGTTGTATTAACTTGATTGGGCACATTTATCTTTTATTCTAATATTTTAGACATTCTTAGTGAGTTCTACAAAGGGATATTGCCAAAATTTGTTATCTGCTGCTAGGTGGTTCGAGTAGGTTGCGATTACTTTCAAGCTCAGTTGTCTTTGTAAATGATATGTTATCTTCTGTAGAGCACCTTCATATATCATTTTAATTTAAATCTTTGAGTGAGCTATTTTTATCGGGGTATCATGCGAATTTATGACATTAAACATCATAGTGATTGCTGCTGTTTTGTGTACAAATTACCATGATTTGACTCCTTTAATAATTTGTTTCTACTAGTTTTCTATTATTGATTTATTCATGAAAGCAATTGGTTATTCATTGTTCCATGCAGCTGACCTGAGCCTAGATTTCTTTAGAACCCTAGCCTAGTCAGAATTAGGTTGGTGACGATGACGACGATGATGATGAAGATGATAATAATGGTGGTGGTCATGATTCTAATGATAATTGTTCATTTAATTGTTTAAGCATAAATTGTCTCACTGCACCTTTACGATTGTGTGTATTTGGATTTTATGATTCTCCCATCTGTGAACATTGGAATCTTTTTTTCACTTTTTCCTGCAGCTAGCAAACTTTTTGGGTGGTTTTCAGTGGTTAACTTGCCCAAGGAAGGTATTGTGGACGAAAAGTTTAATGAATGCAAATTGCCTTTCTTTCTTCTGTAGTATATTTTTTTAGTCTGAAATATATGTGATTGTTTCTGCAGAACCTATCTACCAGCTGGCTTTATTGTGATCCGGGTCCATTGTTCAAGCCAGAAGAGTATTCTTTACCTGACTGGCTAACTTTATGGGTGTGTGTGGAAATAAGCATTGATAAATAGGACGTTCTGTATCATTTTTATTTTTTAAAATGCTGGAATAATTCTACAAGTTTCAGGATTAGCGCCTATTTTTAGATGCATTAAAAAAAGTAGTAGTTGATTGGAGGAGAGAATTTGGACAAGAGACATTCTGGCAATGTGTGTGTTTGAAAGCTAACCAAAACAACTAACTCAACAAAAAAGACGTGCATGACCTATATCAACATTAAAGAACAAGTCTCACTAAGAGCGACATTGGCTGGAAGCTAGAATATTTTATGTAATCAATGTTTTGATGTAAGCCAGGATGGTAGAGTTGGCATCAGGAAGGCCATCCAGCCATCAAAACTTTGCTATTTGTCATCTAGATTCTAATTTAGTATCCATGTCTCTGATACCTCTTCAATATCAGGTGGAAGAAGAAGAAATAGGAGAAGAGCACATTTTTTATGAGCCCCTTCACCATGAGCCCCCAATAATTAGAGGCCCTCTTTCCATTTCATCAGAGAGAAGATAGAGGTGAGAGAATTTAAGGAAATCATTCCTTCTCATTGGGGGGCTGACAAGGGGCTCATTATAAGATGGCTCATAAGAAATTTTTCCGGAGGAGAATGTTCTGATATTTTGAATTGCTTTGTCCCATTTATATTCTTGGGGTGGTTGGGTTGGGACCTGTAGTTGGAAAGTTAGGTTCTATTGGGGAATCGAAGAATTTGAGGATCTCACTTTGTGTGTATAACAGTAGCCATCAAGCAGTTTTTTGATTACCATGACTTCTTTTAAGGTCTGTTTGGATTGTGAGAAAGAGAAAGAAAATGTGAGAAAAATGTACTTTTCTCACATTTTGCTTGTTTGGTTTGAAGGAAAATGTGAGAAAAGAAATTTGTTTTCCACCATGGTGGAAAACTTCTTCGCAAACTATTTTCCTACAAAAAATTTAAGAAAATGGTGGAAAGTGAGAATGATGTTTTACAAATTTTCTTTTCTTTCTAATCAAACACATGAGAGAATATGACAGGATTTTTTTTTCTTTTTCTTTCTTTCTTCCTTTTCTTTTTCTCTCTCATAATCTATGAAACCAAACTGTCCCTTCGTTGAATAACTAAGTTTATGATAGAATTCAGTGTAGGCTTTTTTGATAATTTTTGTGTTGTGGTACTGTTCTAGAGTTCATTTGCCAGCCTGTGTTGCAGCTCAATTGGCTGATGGCCATTTTTAACTATCAGTTAATGCGGGAAGCTTATGGCTGACATAAATGCCTTCAATTGAAATATAAGCATGACACACCTATCTAGTAAATAGCAATGCTTGCATTCTGCTCACTGTTTTCACCCAATTAGTGATTGCTAAAGGCAATAATCATGTCTGACTGCTGAGAGAACTGAGCTGTTAGCATATGGGGGATCATCTTTAAATGGCATAAGGCTACATGATGTGTGGTTGCGTGAATAATGGTTTGTAGAATTCCTCATTCATGCAATTTTTTCCTTTCAGCTTACCTGGAAAAAGGTGTCAGTATTGCCTGTTCAATGGCACGCTTTGGCATTTGGGCTATTTGCATCGATTATTGCTCCATTTGGAGGGTTTTTGCCAGTGGCTTCAAACGAGCTTTTAAAATTAAGGTGCATTTTCTCTTTTGAAATTATGACTAACTGAGATAGGAATGATTTAATCTTCAAATTTCATTTTTGTTACATTATGATTTGTTAAAGTAAATATTAAATGGTTCCCTTTCTTAATTGCTTGAACTTTTGGGATAAGTGATTAAGACTATCTAAAATTTACATAGTATTAGAGCCAAAGGATAGGGGTTCAATTCCCGTTGGCAATATATGCCTAAAAAAATATTAATTTGCCCCATGTTGTACTCGTGGATTATTTGCCCCGTGTTTGTCCACTTACTAAGCTTTAAAAATTTGTTTACACACAAGGAGTGTTAAAATAAATATTAGGCGATTTCCTTTCCTAACAGCTTGAGTTTTTAGGACAAGTGTTTAAACCATCTAAAATTGAAAATATTATTTGCAGGACTTTGGTGATAGCATACCTGGGCATGGAGGGATCACAGATAGAATGGATTGTCAGGTGTGGTTTGCTGAGCTATTCTTTGACATGAGATCTTTTAGGTGCCGGGTAAACTAAATATAATGTCTACGAAATGCTAATCTGATAGCAATCTATCAGAAAACTTGGAAAATGGAATGAGAATGGCATGCCCTTATATTGGTTGGTGATGGTGTTTTTGTTTGTTTTTTGACCTTTTCTTTTCTTTTTCAAATGGTTTATTCAATATAAGTTCCATGCTATTGTGTCAAACTAAATTGAGGTGCCCTTAATTTAGCCTGTTGCCTATGGTAGCTTTTTGGCGAATTATCAGCATTGTTGCCGACACAGCATTTATGTGCAATATGACTGTCGCTGATGTGATGATGATATGTCGCTTGCATATTGCTTCTGTTATAAGGCTTGAGTTCACAATGAGAAAAGATGATTTAAAAAATAATATGTTTTAAATCACGGCTGGTGATATTCGTTAGTGGTCTCCTGAAAGCATGTTGGAAATCCGTGTTACGTAAGCATGTTTCATTATATAAATGAAAGTATTACATGTTTGTGTGAGGTGAAATCCATGTTGTTTCTTCATCAAATTCAGTATTGGAGCCTGGAGGGGCTATGTAAGAGCCTTTTTTATTGATGCTTTGTTTTTATTCATTTAATTTGTATTTATACTATATTAGTTATGCAATCAGCTATCTATGTATGTTTTTGCTGTGAAAATATAGTATCCGAAATTAATTATGTACATTGGAAAATTTTCCGGTTATATCAGATGCCTTGGTCTTCAGGGTCATCCAACAGATACTATATCCGAAAGTGCAATTCCTGCTTGCTTCATGAATGCCTAACTGCTCATAGGGAGATGACTTGAGGAATATTGATGCAGGACGTCCTGCATCAAATATAACCTGTTATCTTATACTGGAAGCTGATTGAATCTCACAATCCTCATTTCCACTTTGCAGATGGTGATGGCTGTGTTTGCATACATCTATCATCAGTCGTTTGTTTTACCTGAAAGCTATTCAGTGGAGATGATTATGGACCAGGTCAGTTGGGACTTATTTATCTCATTGTTGACGAATATTCTACATATTAATTGTTAATGACAACCTATCAGCTATTCTGTGATGCTAAGTAGCAGAACTTTCTGTCACATGCATGTTCAGATATTGAAGAACCTTTCTTTGGAAGAGCAGTGGTTTCTGTACACACAATTGGGTCAGATGTTTAAGGACAGGCAGATGCAGTGAACGTGAATGACTGTTGCCAGTTTGGACGAGGTTATGTTTCTATTTTGTGTACATAATACCTTCATCATCCCAACTGTTTCATCATTCGTTGATGTTTGCTTACCGATGTATATTATCTCTAATTTTCAGTCCATTCGTTTTTGTTTATTCATCTTGAGGAATTCATCTTTTGTTTATTCTCAAGTATTTGGCAATTTGTTTTCATTGAATATTGCTCTGCCTAAAAAAAACAGAGTCGCTGAATATGCATTTTATTGTCAGTTGGGCGTGAAGCATGCAAAGACTCTGCTCCTACGAATTTCTATTCGAGGATGTGTGACAATTAACTAGGCCACAAGATTATATACTATCACGGATGCTCTCGACTTGTTTTTCAGAAGGATATGCAAACCAACAATTGGAAGTTGTGATATATAGGTTGAAATCAGGTCCTTTTAAAAGTTTCCTTTAAATCCTGATTAGCTTTTGTAGATATTTCAATATTGAAAGAGAAGGAATGTGAATGATTCCGATGTACTTGTCACCTTACTACTGTTAACATTTAGTGTCCCATGATTGCAGCTTTTTTCTTTACCCTTTATCTTACATTAGATTGTTTTCTGTGTAAGACTAATAAAATTGTAAATTTAGCTGTGTGAAAGTAAGGACTTTGAACATAAATCTTCAATGTATAATTAAGAAAACAAAGTATATTTTGTTTACAAGTTTCACAATAAATATTCATCGTGTCTAGGGCTATAAACGACTTGGTTATGGTTCAGTCAATAACATTTATATAACCATTTATTATTTTAAAATTTTTTGTCGTAACCAAGTCATTACCCAAATTTATAAGGTTATGTTACAACCAAGTTTTGACTATTTTATTATTTGTTAAATGGTTAATATATGGTCAAATTGGTTAAAAATTATATGTTATGAAATAATTTTATTAAGCTGGTTAAAAATTATGTTATTTAAAATATTTTTTCATTCACAAATTATAAATACCATCCAAATTATGTTAATCTAATACTATAAACCATAAAATAAGTAAATAAATAATTTAAATTAAATAATTTCTTCAAATTGATGTTTGGATGATTAAAGGTTCAAAATGAATGTTAAGGTAGAAATAAATTTTATAATTACGCATAAAATAATTAAATAATATTTGATGAAATTGATAAATTAATTATGGCAGTCTTTTATCATTACCGTTTACATTTAAAGCCAGTTTAGTTAACTTAAACAAGTTTTTAACTATTTTTCTTACATCAATTTTCTTCTATTTAATTCAACATGTTGATAAATTGGTAAATCAAATGATCATTTACGGGCCTAATTGTTTCCTGGGGATCAATGTTCTTGGGATAGCTCTATGTTGGAGCCAACTTTGTTTATCATCTTCTTCTCAAAGATATTCGATATATCTGGAAGTAGAATGACATGGACAATCGAATTAAGAACCTCACGCTTTGACTTCATTTTACTGGGGACGGCCAATCTGGACTGCTAGCTTCTTCTGGCTTTGAGATTATATTAAATGAGATGTCGACACTATCTTATATGTAACATCAAATTCATAACTTATACTAAGTGGTTAGTAGTAACCCATCACATGATACACGTTAAATAGTAAATACACTGACATACAGTGGTCTGTATATAATTGATATTTCCTTAATGAAAGAAATTAACCTATCACTCCCATGCAAAATCGAGAAAGTAGTCTTCGTGCTTGCAAAAAATTACCATTGCCAAACGTTTTGATAATTCTTAGGATCATAATCACATTGCTACAAAGTTTGCCTTCATATATTAATGATCCTAATTTGGTATGTTGGGTGCGTCCAAAATGCGACGGATGCATCGATGAACGCTCTCGTGTACATGAGTTAACGTTTGGTGGTGTTGTCTACTCTTAATCAAATTGACTTAGAAAAAATGCATGCACGACTGATTCGTACATTTTAACTTATAATTGACATCAACTTGACAAATTACCGCTTAATCAATAAATATCAGTGCATATTCAATGCACGGTCATGTTATAATTATAGTTATCAAAATGCACACTCATGATCAAGATATTGATATTTAGCACGTAACTTGTTATATTTAACCTCGTCACTCAGATGTCAGCATTAATTTTTTAAAATATAAACTAATTAAGTAATGCAAGTTATAGCTGTTGACATACTGGGAAGCTTATAATTTAACAGTATTTACCCGTTTACATAGTCATCAATTATTAGAATTATAAGTGTAGCTTGTGACAAACAGAAAAGATAGCAGGTAAGCTTCTGGGTCGTTCATCATGGACAAGTAGTAGATGATTAAAAGAACACTTGTTGGCCAAAGAATGCTTGCAAGGTGGTCGTCTAAACCATTTATATATACTCTGGAATTGATGTTCTTGTGGCATCATATAAAAAACAGAGATACATGTAAAGCACTACCATGGATGCCAAATTGACAAATCATGAGTTGATCAAACAATGCTGTCATTCGCCAGGACTTGGGATAATGAGACGTCAATGGCGCGACTAAATCAATCGGCTTTTGTTTAATGCGAAGAAGGAAAGAGGGAGGAGAGTAGGGACGTCGTTGAAATCTGTTGGATGTTCGGTACGCAGCCAACCGCCATGGAACCTGCCAGAGCTCCACAGCCGTGTTATATTGAGCAAGTCCAACTAATCCTTAATTAATTTTGAATCAAGTTCAAATCAACTGCTTAATTAAAATTTATTATCTAATAATTATTTCATATAGTGAAATTTATATCAAAGTACAATATTTTGAAGCTAACGTTATCTCGACTTGTGACCTTAATATTAAATATCAAATAATATAGTCTGTGAATATTTAATTTTGTATATAAATTATCGAGTTTTGAGTATAATATTCATTTGAAATTAAGGCGAACATAAAAATGAAATTTTACTAAGTCGAGCATTGAATTCTAATTAATCTTAAATTACTGATCTCGGCATACTTTCTTAGACCGAATAACAATAGATACAAATATAATTAAATCATATCAAGTTGGATTATGTCCATTCACTAGCCTACACCATTCAAACCTTATACGATCCAAACAAACATGCAAGCGAACGTAGGACGATTGTAGATAAATAAACCCACCAAATAGAATGAATCTTCTCAGTATTGATAGAGTTACATAAATTACGCCATGCTTGACCTACACCAGAGAAATTTTAATTTAATACATAATTTTTTATTAAATAATTAGATAGATCTTAATAATTTAATATTATAAATATATACTCTTATTAATTTTAAAGATATATCCTAATTGAATAAAAGATAAATTATAATTATTTGATTTATTTTTTATTTTTATTATATTTATTTAAGATAATTATACGAATTCTTATTAGTAGGAAGTTAAAAATTAATGTTATTCGAATTCGAACCTGTAATCTTCTGTAATGAAAGATATTGTTATTGTATAATTTTAAAAAAATTAAAATTAACGGGATTCAAACAAATAATTCTTTACAATATAAAGTATTTTTATTATATTTTTTAGTTTTTTATATTTTAATTAATTGATTCCCCTCCTTTTAATCACAAACCAATATTAAATTCTCATTTTATTAATAAAAAATAAATTTAATTGTTTATATACTGTATATAAAATTAGATTAAGATTTTAATTCTTGTCCAACATAATGCCACCCTTTGGTTATTACCTTCTCTAATAAATCCGGGGCCTAACACATTGTTCAATGCAAATGCCCATTTAAGACTTCGCATCCTCGCAAATTATTGTGTCAATTTATGGGTATTTTCGTCTTCGAAGAAATCTACGACACATCACGTGAGAGAGAAATTTATTAAGATTTTTATATTTTGTCCGGCCTTGTTATTATTTAGCTTAACAAAATAACAGTCAAAGCACTTGTACAAAAACCATTTTCAAATGTTCACAATTTCTCCACCTAAACCTGTTTAACCTGCTCTCAACCACATCCTACTAACATTTTTTAATACTTGATTATATTTTATTTCGTTTAATATTTATATCTTCAGATACCAACTTGTTCACAGTTGACAAGTTTGCTTTTCATGCTTGAAAAATGGAAGATTCAAAAGATAAAAAGATTTTTTGTAAAATATATAAAAAAATTATTAAAAATATTTTTTTTGTTTGAGTGCAATGCGAAAAAATTGGGTATACTTTTTTTATCAAATCATTCTTTGTAGTTGAACATAAAATTTATGGTAAATGATTATATTCCATTGCTATAGAGATAAAAATTAATTTAACTATAATTTATTTGAAGAAATAGATTTGTTTACACTTATCTATATCTTGTTGAATTAGTAATTTAACATGAATCATGAGTTGTACATATGATAAGAAAGATGCATGCAATTCATGTTGTGTGAGCCCAAAACATATGATGACTGAGATATTAACAAGGACACAGAATGATGTGTGCACCATTACAAACAAGACATGAAATTAAATGAATATAAAATATTTTTAAATATAATTATCTTTTAATCTGGATTGAAAAAAAAATTAAAAATGCAAAGTAACTTCAAAAAATTTCTCTAACTACACTCCACTCTAAAAAATCTTCTTGTATCTACTAATTGAATTCCATAAACAACACAACACTTCTTCCAAAGAGTAAAAAAAACATCACACCTCCTTGAATCCTTTTTTTAGAATATGGAAAAGACAAAGGCTATAAACACAATATCAAAACATCAAAGGTCAAAATAGTAAAACAATCCCCGCCTTTTTTTATAAACACGAATGGTCCAAGCTTTGGTGGGAACTTCCATGGCCGAGTCCTTGCACTTCCTCCCACTCCCCTCCTCCCCACCACCGACGGCCGGCCGCCACCTCCACCTCCGGCCATCCTCCTGAGCTCCTCCACAGTTTCAGACCAATGGCAGCACTCTCCGGCGGCGCCACCACCCCTACTTCACCGCAAGACCGGGCGGCGCTACCCGGTCGCCTCGGCCATCTCGGCCTTCTCCGCCGCCGCTCTGCTCTTCCTCGCCGTCGTCTCCTTCCTCACTTCCACTCCACCAACAGCCGGGCACCCCGTCATCCTTCTCGTAAGTCGTTACGATAAATTTTTCGGGATTTTTTTTATCAGTTTGATGATCTGTGAATGTTGACATTTTGGTGTTTTTTGGCTGGTGGTTGAATTATCTGTGTTGTAGAAGATAGCAAAGAGCGGCGGCGTTGATGGTCTTCGGAGCGCCGTGGAGGAGGAGGTCTTTCGGGTTCCTGTAGTTTCTTCTTTTCTTTCTTCTTCTTCTTCTTCTTCTTCTTCTTACCAAAAAGGCGTGCTGTGTTGGGGGGGACATGGACGCTGAACTAGGTTTCGTATGATTACAGATAACAGTATTTTTGATAGCCGGGTGCCGTCTTTCTTTCTGGTTTTGCTAGAATTTTGTGCTTTGTTTTTGTTTGTTTTCATGTGATTTTGTTGGGGTGGTGATCGTGTAGAGTGGGGGAGGGAGCGGCGGGAAAAATCTCTGGAGATCTGCTTGGGCGAAATTCTATTACGGTTGCAGCAATTCGACCGGCGAGTTTCCTTGTGTGTGCCCACTTTTTAATTTTCTCCTCTTTAGTGCAATGTTTGGTTTGGCATCCTTACAATCCTTTTACATACCGGTTGAAATGTTTCCATGTTTGTAATTTTTCTTGGGGATGATCATTTCTCATATATTTGTTAATTATGGATGTATGTAAAAATTGTGTTTGCATCGATGTATTTCTGAAACAATGGTTTTCTTCAAATTAAGTAGCTAAATCTGATAAAGAAAATAATTAGATGAGTTTCGGAGGTCGCTCATGTTTTTTTGGTTGATTGATTTCGTGTGTATAAGATGATAGTCGTATCTAATCCTGTTCTAGTTGGTTTGCTCCAAACTTTCCCACTGATCGACTTGTGAGTTTAAGCGTGTTAATTTTGTGTTATGAATTCCATTTGTAGTCGTTGTTCCTTTTGTATTTTAGATTCACTATGGAATTTGAAGAAAGGACAAAAAATTCGCACATAACCATGAAGTTCTGTTGTTATTCAGCTGCTGAAGTTGTAACACATTCCAACCGCTATCTGATGATTGCAACCAGTGGAGGACTAAACCAACAGAGAACTGGGGTAAGATCTGCTCTGAAAACATATCTCTTCTTCTTGTTTATTTTTATTTATTATTTCTTAATATAATTAATTGGAACTAAAATAAGAATGAGAAATACCTGAAATCGGATGTAGGATGTCTAAGTCTTCAATCTGCCCTCCAAGATTTCCAAGATCAAGGTTTGATTACTATAACCTAATCTATTTTCACAGCCTATCTCTCCTTCTATGTAATTCTATAAATTATACGTGTATACTCCCTATATAAAGAGTTAGGTATATTTCCTTAATTGATAATGATATTAAGAGTTTATCTTTTCCTATATATATATATCTATATATCTATATATACATTTAGATAAAGATCTATTAGATATATATATATTTAGATTTGGATGGATATGCCATTGTAGATGTATCTAGAATCATGTACGCCAACACTGTCTAAATGCAACAGTGTTGTTATCATTCTTGGGCAATGACTCGGTGATAATTTTCAATTGAGCTGTTTCTTATAATTAAGTGAGTAGGTTTTGATTGGTAAGCTATGACAGAAAATCTGGTCTAGCAAAGTTTTTTGCAAGCTTATGATGAACTCGCTGTTTTTTTTTTTTTTTGTAGATAACAGATGCTGTTGTGGCAGCTCGAATACTAAATGCAACTCTTGTCATCCCCAAGTTGGACGAGAATTCATTTTGGAAGGATTCGAGGTTTGCTATCCCCATATGAAGCTTAGAATTTGATAAAAAATTTTATATTTTCAAGATGGTCACATATGATTGATGATGATTTCTGTAGTGATTTTGGAGATGTCTTCGATGTAGATTGGTTTATTTCTTCGCTCTCAAAAGATGTTAAGATTGTTAGACAGCTTCCCAAGAAGGGTGGCAAAATTGCTGGGAATCCATACAGGATGCGTGTTCCTCGGAAATGCACACCAAAATGCTACCAGAATCGTGTACTGCCTGCACTTTTGAAGAAGCATGTATGGCTGTATATTATCTTGTCTATGAAAATTAGAGGGAGATGTGATTGTCATTGGACTCTGCTAGCAATGTCTGGCTGCAAAATGTATCTTCTCGTAATATTTTTTAAGAGTAATTCAGTTTGTGGAAAACAATGCAGGTTGTGCAGCTTACAAAATTTGATTACAGACTTTCGAATCAACTGGAAGCAGACTTACAGAAACTGAGATGCCGAGTAAATTATCATGCATTGAAGTTTACTGATCCAATCGAAGAAATGGGAAAAGTTTTAGCACAAAGAATGAGAGAAAGAAGCAAGCATTTTATTGCGTTGCACCTGAGGTAGAAAGTCTTGAACTATACATCATCCTTGCCTCATGAGATTAGAATTGCTTGGCTTCTCATGGAATGCTAAATATCACCTTGCTTTCAGGTTTGAACCTGATATGCTTGCATTTTCTGGATGCTATTATGGTGGAGGAAATGAGGAAAGAGCAGAACTGGGAGAAATCAGAAAAAGATGGAAGACACTGCATGTAAGAATCATGGGTTTTGTCTTGAATCTTGTAATCTAGAGAGTTGACGTTCTTGTTGATTCAAACTTCATAATCTAATTCTATCCGCAGACAAGCAATCCTGAGAGAGAAAGAAGACATGGAAAGTGCCCTCTTACTCCAGAAGAGGTTGGCCTTATGCTGAGAGCTTTAGGATTCGGCGATGACGTTCATATCTATGTTGCATCAGGATTGATATATGGAGGGGATGAGACATTGGCACCTCTTAAATCACTATTTCCCAATTTCCACTCTAAAGAAACTCTTGCAACTAAGGAAGAGTTGGCTCCATTCGCTCTTTTTTCTTCTCGCATGGCTGCATTGGACTTCATTGTTTGTGATTTAAGCGATGTGTTCGTCACCAACAACAACGGAAACATGGCCAGAATTTTGGCTGGTCGAAGGTATGGTAACACTCTGAATCCTTGTAGGAGCTGACTTGTGTACGTGATGATTTTGTTATTCGAAGTGTGTATATTTGGTAGCCAATAGTTATATTCATTCATGCAATCTTCATCCATTGTGAGAAACCAGGAATGGCTGGCATCTAATACGCTAATCTGGTGTTTTCTTTTCAGGAGATACTATGGCCACAAGAGGACTATACGCCCAAATGCGAAGAAACTGTCTTCTATCTTCCTGAGCAGAGCAAACATGACATGGGATGCATTTTCCTCCAAGATAAGAACTAATCAGAAAGGCTTCATGGGTGACCCAGACGAGTTGAAGCCCGGTAGAGGTGAATTTCATGAGAACCCTTCAACATGTATTTGTGAAAGGCCTGAAGTTAAAGCTCCGCAGAAAGTCGAAAAAATTAGGGGGAGTGAACCCACGAACATGGCTGGCGAAGAAGAGCCAGAGTTCGATTCAGATGATGGCGATAACTTCTTCCCACCTGACAGGCTTGATTCTGAACCATTGATTAAGTTAGAAGATGCTGAATTATACAACATACTTTCAGATTGAATCATGCCTGCTCCAATAGAGATGTATACTCCATTCTTTTATTTTAAGTTCTAATCCTCTTCATTTTTGTTGATGTGGATCAATTTCTTCATGTGTTTTCCTTTTAATGTATAGACCACCAACAGATACCCAGTGTATATCCCAATTTTGCTTATGAATATCACCAAATAAAAGTAGTTCGCAAGATGATTACAAGGAAGAGTGCAGGGTAAGAGTAAATCGATAAATCATGGCAAGAAAAAATACAAGAGCAAGGGGGCATTAACCAAACATACCTTGTGTCTTCTCTTTCTTTGTCTGACCTATACTAAATCAATGTGATAGAAGAATAAATGAATTGAAAATCAATGAGGTCTAGTATACTTAGGACTCCCCAGCATTTGAAGAGGAGTTCCAATTAATAAATCAAATAAAAGGCAAACCCAAAAAAGAAAAAAATAGGTATGAAAGGATTATAAGAGAGGAATAGGAGGTTCATTTTCTGAAGAATCATCTGGAGGGAGAGGAGATGATCCAAAATCGAAATTAGGGTAAACTCCAGGTGGTCTTTCCCTTGGCTCGATTGAAAGTAATTGGTTCGAGTCCCCTACAACATCTGCCCACCCATAATGCGGTTCGGGTCTGCAGATAAATTATAATGTCGTTACCATCCTTCCAAATTACAAAGTCAGAATAGTTCGGGTATAAGACCAAACAGTTAAAATATATTCTTACTCGTAGTAGGTGTCTTCATCAACAACAATGTCCCAACTTTCTCCTGTTGTACTTTTCCCATATTTATGAACTTTTCTGTGATAACAAAAACAGCTTCAGCAAATAAAATATGACGAAGCAGGATCCAAGTCTTCGTGAGCAATCTTCTTAGAAAAGCACAACCAAATTTTCATTCTATCACATACCCGTTTCCAAAGTGTTCTTCTCCCCATGTTCTCGACCAACCTAGACAAAGGGAAATCATATTATCAATCTCCTAACATCAACATTGGACAACCCACAAATTTAATCACAGAATGTAGGGAGAAAATACTGAGTACTCTGACTTTGTATTAAAAAGGAACACGTAAAAATTCAACCCATTCTAGATGCCATTTAGGGAGTACAAGAACCAGAAACATTAGCTATATTTTAGAAATATTAGTCAACAAAATCCTCTTTTCTTCATCCACCTAGTCCTAAATAATTGTGAATGGATTCAATCTTACCTTTAAATTGAAGCAGTATAATAATACACAAACAATAGAATGCAATGGGAAGAAGCAGAATACAGAAATCAAACCAATGCCGCTAACTATAGAAACAAAGTGACTCTTGATCTACAGGTCAAATGAAAGGAACCACATGTTGGTTTCAAAAAGTTCAGTTTTCACGTCTGTTGTACTGATTTTCCATAGAAGGTTTGAAACAATAAAGTAGGACTCATGCCACTATCCCAATATGACCAAGAATCAAGAGATTTGTTTGCTTAATAATCATTGCCTAGTCTTATCTAGAAGCATTATTTAGTTGTAACAGCACAATGACAGAATAATAACCTGCAATGTTGATTAATACTCAGCTCCTAACACACATAAGTATACTTACGTTCACCAGCGGGTGAGACATGCCATGTCTCCCCTTGCCGGGAGCCAATACCAGCAAAAATTTCTCCTCCCACTTATCTCCCCATTTGGTGCCTAATTCAGTTTCTGCCCATTTATCTGTCCTGAAAACAGCATCAACAGTCAGTTAAAGGATTACAAAGCCTTACACTAGATTTCATAAAGCAAGCAAATGGTGCTCAGTGCATAGGAGAGAGTCTGCTTAAAAAAACCGCAGAAAAAATTCTATTTCATAAATCATGACGTGGAACTGGTAAACATGCTTGAAACAGTTAATAATGAGAAAGTATTGCAAGTGATGTTGGTTCACGTTGATAATGCATCTATGGTTCAGTCAAGCAGAACCACCCTCAGTCAGATCAGACATAATACAGCATGTATCTTATACTTCACTTGATAACTTCTTTAGTTTGGATAATATGTTAAAAGCCAAACCATTTCAAGACTGATCCTCTTCCATCATAGTGCTCTCCCCATTTTTCCCACCATGACTGTTCGTTCAGTCTGCCATACTTGTGTGCCCCCTTTTCAGTCCAACCTTTTGCGTCATACTTCTCCCACCTAGAGCAATTCAAAAGAAAGTATTCACAAGAATGTGAACAGAATATTGTTCAATAATAATTCCCTTGCCATCAAATGAATTGCCTCACCATTTTTCATACCACCCAGCATCCTCTGCGCCAGACTTGGCTTGTTTTTGTGCACTTCTCTCTATTCTCGCCAAATTACTGCACAAGTCCAAAAAATCCTTCATTTAATTATGGTCACCAGCAACAAGCCAGAAGCCAGGGAAGCCCTTTTACAATATAGTTATCAGTGCCCTTCATCAACATATCTTACTAAGTAGCGGATAAGCTGGACTCTGAACTACGAATTACATCAATCAGCTCCACTATCAGACAGCCAGGCATTGAAAGTAAATATCTTACCACAAAAAGTGAAAAAAGCTTCTTTTATTTGATACGTCACAAATGCGAGGCCAGAGTGAGCCAATTATACATTAGATGATCTTCTGCCAGACCTTCCAGAAGTGGCGACTGCAATTTTTGGTGCCATGATTCCGGTATATAGTGCTCAAAGATTTATGTACACATTCTAAGCTACTGTACCTTCAGTACATATTAGAAACCTTGGGGCCATCATTTCTATGAAAAACTTCATTGAATTTCGTATGAGGAAAAGAATTGTAAAATGGGTTGCTAAGGCTGTTTATACTAACATAAGCTGTCCCACCCTAAACACGGCATTAATGTTGAAGGTCATACAATCATAAGTCAGAACATATTTGAAAAGTATCTCTAGCAAGCAAGCCGATCAAGGGTGAAAACTGAAATATGCTATCACAGGAAAAACATAGTCTAAATTACTGCTAACTGCGTCTTAAAAGATTGAAATCAGGTATTTTGTTCCAGGTATTCTAACAACAATCACAGGCTCACAGGTACAAAACTTAAATGCCAAAAACTTGTTAAATGTATTTCTACATAATGCACACCTCCATTCATCCTGGTGCATAACTTCCTGCCATGTTTCCCACCAAGAATCACCTTCAGCATTTTTTCCGGATTTCACCACACCTAATGAAATGTAGCAGTTCAGTAAAGGTAAGGCCAGGGAAAGCATTGGAAATGCCCACCTTTGAATATTTCTCCACACTATCCTACAGCTAAAACTACACAATCCAATATAGAAATCCAAGCAGCAAGAGGGAAAATACCCAGCTCTTTATATCCGGTCCAATCGCTTTTCTCCCACCACTGTCAAGGAGGATAAAAACCAGTTAAATATTATCACCTGGTTCATTACTTATCAGGGATATGTGATTAACTGATTATGAATTTTATGAATGTGTACTGATACAAACATGTTCTATACTTGTTCAATACAATGACAACTATAATCCTAAAAAATGGATATGCGATCAGTGGAGAAGTTCTCTACCGTTTCTTTCCATTTTGATAAACCATCACGAGATTGGCCACCCATCTTCGCCCACCTACATCTGTACCCGTTCTCACCAAGATCCTCGCCACTCTCCCTATACCAGGTACTCCCATCTTCATTGGTGCCCGATTCATTTACCTTTTCATACAACAAATTGATCTCCCAATCCTTCTCATTAGCAATGCCGGTATCTATACATAAGTTTTTTAAAAACAATCACCATTTCTAGGAAAAACCAATCTCAATAGACAAAAAAAAACGCAGAAAACATATGAACCAAGATGACACACTGATACCCTTCGTCTTACCTCTCTTAGGCGGAGTATCACGAGATTGGGGACCAGAATTCTTCGGACTACAACGACGAGAAAACTCGTCCTGTCTAGAAGGCTCCCTTGGCCTGCAGCAATTCCAATACAACTCATTACAACAGCAACAAGCACTCAAATCAAACAAACTAACCCAAAAGTAGCCATAACATCAAAATTTTGATACAGTACAACAATTTTCTGGCCAACAAAACTCTCATACACACTCAAAGCTAAGAACAGATTGAAACCCGCAAAAGAAACCATTTTTTTGCATCATAAATTCTAAAAAATAAAAAAAACAAGAACTTTATTAGTGTCACTCCAAATGCCATTGCTGGCCGAAGTAGAAGAAACAAATCGGAACTACAAAATTCAAAATTCGAAACAAAAAAAAAACCGCGCTCACCTTGGGGAGACGAACGACTGCGCCGGCATTGCCCGCACCCTCCCGCCGGGGAAATCCCCATCCCCGCCGGCCGCCACCGCCGAGACCCCGCCGCAGCCCGAAGCGGCCCGCCCGCGCCAACCGCCGCCAACTTCGGAAGCTTCGGCTCCGGGCAGCAGCACCTCGCCGCGCCGCCGCCGGCCGCCGCCGGCGGGGGCGGGGCCGGAAGGCGCCGAGGCACCACCGGCCGCAGCCGAGGAAGGCGCGGGGAGTTGAGTTCATGGCCGCCGGCGAGTGGTTTAGGAGAATGCCATCCGCCGCCGGCCGATAGGGGAGGAGGCGGGAGGCGGTGCTCAAAAGGGGGCGAAGACGACGGCGACTGCGGCGGGCCGGGGAAGGGAGTAAGCGTGTGAGGAATTGGCTCGTGCGGGGCTGGACACAGTTCCAGTGGGGTCTTAGTGTGAGTCCACCCCACTCATAATTCTAAAAAGAATTTGCATTTTTTAATCCCTCGATTATGAAATTTGTCCATCGTTGATTGGCTAAAATTAGTTTTCCAGGTGGCTAAAATTAGTCGAATATGCAATAAAGAGAGTATTTTTTATAACTTTATAAGGGTTGAGTAGCTTTAATAACATTGTTAATCTTTCTTACTATGTATGAGAAAATATATTTTGATAAAATGATTAAGGTGTAAGATAAATTATGATGTGTTTTAATTGTTGGAGAAAAATAAATTTTGTGAGCTACATGTATGTGGCCAAAAAGACACTTATTAAAAGATGACATTTATTTTTTAAAATTACTCTCATATTACTATGTGTGATTTTTAGTAAAGAATGAAGAAAATAAAATAAAAATAATTAAAATGTTATAATTTACAAATAAAAATTGAATCATATGTTACATTTTAAAACATTAAAATTTTACTAAATCACTATAGAAAATAAGGAGTAAGTATTTTCTTCGAATTGTTATATATGTTTAGAAAATATTATATTCCAATTATTCGTTTATTTAAAAGTATATTTATTTAAAAATATGCACTTAAAAAAAATTAATGTAAATAATTTAATTATCTAATTCTAAATAAGCCATGATAGTGGAAAATTCAAGGCAAGCAACCTTAATTGTACATACATTCTCAAGAGATAAAAGTAGGCAGTACAAACATTAAAAGTGGGTGGAGGTGGATTATGGCGTATAAATTGGTGGCGTCTCTGAAAAAATTCACGGCAGGCCGCCAAAACGGCACCTGACCTGAGGTGGGCCCCGTAGATGTGACAGCACAGATTGGTTGACTCATGTCTATGAGCTTTTTGTCTTGCCAGGTGGATAATTTTCAACCGCTAGGATTAAATAGCTTTGGACACGAGATTTACCTTATTAATCATGCCTTGCTTCAGGGTCTAAATCGGTTCTGGCCGCTATTTTTTAATAATTAGTTCATTCTCAAGGAGATGTGAATTGTTAAGATATTTCTTATTCCATAACGAGTATTTGATTAAGGACTTGTTAAAGGGAATTTAATTATGCTTATATTATTTATTTATTTATTAATTTTCTAAATATGTGGAATTGCATTTTACCCAATTTGGAAACATAATGGGACCTCGAAAACGGCCAGCCACGGGGGACGGCTTTTTTCCGCCATTCGTGCCTGCTGCTGACTCGTCTCTATGTGTCTTAGCCACGTGGAATCCGACTTGTTGGCCTTGATTCGTCCACGATCGGCAATGGCTGCCAAGTTTGCGGGAAACATGTGTTGTTGGCGCAGGGTTAGCCAGTCTTTGCCACGTTGGCTGCCAACTCAGGTCCAAGATTATGTGGACAAAGGATGAAGTCAATTCATTTTTATTGACAATCTCGATCACTTTTGTAAATAAGCATCGTTGTAACCTACACATCTCGTTTTCGATCAAGGATCGGGTGGGGGCCGCGATGAGACTCTCCTCTCGGTGTTTAGTTCCACTGTTGACAAGGAAATCACCAGCATGCAGCATTCTTTTGTAAGTTTTTTTGTCAGTCTGCGAAACATGCACAGATAAAATAATGTTCTGTACAGATGATGTGCATGTCAGCTAGAACTGGAATGCCAACACAAGTAAGCTCAGAAGTGTTGGCATTCAAAGCTCCATCGTAGATAAGGTTACATGAAGCATACATATATATATATGCATGTTGCATTGGTTTGCCAGTAGCATCAAGCAGAACGTATGCATTAATACAAAAGCTAGACAAGTGAATGATAATGAAATTCTTACGAAGGAAGTTGCGCGTTTTAAGGGCTATTTCTTGATACGAGTCATTCGAGTACTTAGTGTGTGTGTAAGGTCACGGAAAACGTAAGCACGCGGGCAAACAATTGCTTGGAAACAAAGAGGCCATAGAAATAACAATTTTGGTGGACTAGCCCCATTACACGTTACTGGGCTCCGAGTTATCACGACCATGGTTGCATGAATCGGAATCGGAATCGGAATCGGTTTTCCCGTGAATCGGAATCGGAATCGGAATCGGTCTGAATCGGCCAGGAATCGGTTTTGTTGAATCGGTCCAAATTAATTTAATCGGTCATATATAATAATTTGACAATTTATAATATAAATATATTAAAATTGGATATTGATGTTATTTTGATATTATTCTGTGTATTATAATTTATGATATTTTTAAATATTTTTTTAAGATTTTTTAATTATTTAGAGTTAATTATTATTTTTGACTCGAGTTAGACTCGAGGTCAACTTTTAATTACGAGAATGCCACTCTTTACCTCCCGCCGCCGCCGCCGACCCGGTCGGCGGGCGAGTCTCGCGGCGGCGATGTCGGAGGATGTCGGCAGCCCGGTCGGACGAACAGGCAGCAGTCGGACGGCAAATTCGCGGCGGAACCGCGGCGCTCGCGTCCGACCAGGCGGAACCCGAGTTCGGGCGGCGGTCGCAACGACTGCGGCGGAATCGTGGCGGAGGGCGGAGCTGAGGTCGGAGGTCGGGCGGCGGTGGCCTGGTCGGACGGAGGACGGCCGAGGGAGGACGAGCGCAAGCGCGGCGGAGCTGAAGGTCGGAGTCGGGCGGCGGAATCGGGGAGGGGTTTGATTTAGGTTTAAATCCAAGTTACCATTTTACCCATGCTTAAATAATTTAATAAAAAATTATACCTAGGGTATTTTGGTAATTTCATAAAAAAACCGATTCCGATTTAAATCGGCCGATTCCGGATTCCGAGTTCGTCGGTCGGAATCGGCCGAAACGGGCCGATTCACGACCCGATTCGGGGCCGACCGAGTCGTCGGCCCAAGATCGGATCGGGCGACGCCGATCCGATTTAAATGGCCGATTCCGCACGGAATCGGCCGGTTCGTGCAACCATGATCACGACGGGCTCTAAAACATCGCAAAGTGCTCAGTAGTCGGGGGCCCAAGTCTCCGAGTGGCGTTTGTGAGAATAAGGTCACCCCTTCTAAGGGGTGCTTATCGGACAAACTGAGTCGAATTTTGTTTAACTCGGCTCGTTTGATTTTGAATTCAAGTCGAATTAAAAAACATTCGAGTTGATTAAGTTCAAGTTAGATTCGAACTAGTTTAATTCATATGTATTGACGATGCTTTTTATATAATTTTTTAAATTTAATTTTTAATTAAATTATTTCAAGTTTGATATAATTATACATAAAAGATAATTTAATCATGCATAATTTTTTTAATTTAATATTATATAATGATATTTTATAATTTGGTTATATTTATATAAAAAAATTAAAATAAATATGGTAAAAAATCTTATTCTTTATTTAAAGTATTAAGTTTTTAGTCAAACCAATTTGTGTTGGTACAAACTTAGGCCCCAATCATTTGCTAATGAATTGAGCTTTAAATCAAACATCAAGCTGAATCGAGTTTAATCGAGCTTTGAATAGCCAAACCCGTTCCCGATTATACACATTCTTTCAACATTTAGTTCGTTTTTTAAGTTCCCGAAGAAACCGAATGTTTGTTAGTGTTACCTGTTCTTCATAACAACAGCTTCTAACATAACATTGAATTCATTCTATTACCTGATGAGCTTAAACATTTTGCCCTTCATGGTGACAGAAGATGGTGGCGTTTAAGAATAGGTCTTGGTCATGGAGATCTCTTTAGACCCTAACGGAATCTAGATCGAGAAGATCCCATTAGGCTGAGCCAACTCAATGTCACAAAAGCTATTAAGGACTGTATCTTGACAAACTTCGGAGAATGTGGCCTTGCCGTCATCATGTCATGCAGGGTAAGTGTATTTTCTTCGATTACATTCTAATTTATCATCAATGTGGATTATAGTTTTTTTTCTTTTTGGTTCATGTCTTGATTCTCTTTTTGTACATTGAATGGGCGGTGAAGTATGTAAATCCTATCACCAAACTATTTGTTGTTAGAGTTACACAGGATGACTACCAAAAGATATGGTCTGCTATCACCATGGCCAAAAGCATTGGGGACTGTCCTGTTATGTTCAATATGTTAAGATTAAGTGGTTACTTTTTGATTTAACCTTGATATACTATTATGTTCGTTCGAAATTTCTCGACTACTGGTGTATGAGATTTTTGTTTTTTTGTATTAATAGGAAGCATTAGGGCATGTAAAGATGCCGTTTTGAACTGTGACGAGGCGAAATTTGAAGAATATGGGTTGATGATGGGAGACTAACTAACGTCTGAAATAACACAGGAAGTAAATAAATAATTATTTTGTTAAAATAAAAGCTTTCGAGCACTGAGGCAACATTTTAACAAATTGGGATTATTTTTCTCAGTGGGACGTGAGGTTTTCCTTCTAGCTTGTCTAATTAGTTCTGCAATGTTTTTTGCATTGCAATGTTGTATGCATGTCTATGGATTCAAAATGAGTTTTCAGACATTGTGTGGGGTATATCCTTTTCTATTGAAAAATGTTAATGCCTTCATTCTATTCCTATTTTAACTTTGATAGATTCTAGAGTACTCTAGGACCATATGTCGGTTTTTGGAGGGCAGAATTGCAGCTTTTGGCGTGGCTGGACTTTGATTATCAGGATTTGGTTGAGCTGCCCCAAGGTTAGCCAAGATTTTGCTTGTTAATGAAGAACTTAAGTTACTTCTAGCATTAGATGGCATATTCATTACAGAGGATTTAGAAATGAAAATACAGGATGTTGTCTTATTTAAGGGTCATCTGGGATTGACAAAAGTCTGGCACTCGGTAAATCAAAGCCCTATTTTTTGAGGGAGCCTGCTGGTGCATCATCGTACTGTAATATTTTTCTAATTTTTAACACAAATTTGGATTATGGTTGATGAGCTTGCTGACGGCTTTTGCGCCTGGACTGAAACAAAGATTGCATTTGAATATATTCTCTTTTCATGGATACCCAGCATTCCATTATAGGGAAGGAGAAGGCATTGACAGGATGGAAGGCCTATAGTTAATTTTTCTTAGTAGCCTTTTGAACAGTGGTGGAGTAGGAGTCAGGACGGGAGATTGAGATACTTCCTCCGTAGGATCAAATGTTGTAATGAGCTTTGAATGGGAAGGAGTGTTGGGCTTGTAGTATGAACACAAAATAGTGGACATAATTTGTATGATAATATGTGAAACAAAAATAGAGGGAAACATAAATAAAGTTTCAGATACAGTGGTACCAACACTTTCACTGCTAGTAGTGAAAGGCAGAAAACAAAACAAGAACGATCAATCTCACAGATTTCATTCTAGCAAGACAGACTAATATACGTCAGTACAAGGTGAGCCAGTGCCCAGTTCCACCACTGGAGTCCAAGCGGAGGAGTAGAATTTGCAGGGGGAGAAGTGCGAGGAGGATCAACATTTGGAGTAGAAGCCCCAGGAGGCTGAATTGATGGCGGAGGAGTAGAATTTGCAGGGGGAGAAGTGCGAGGAGGCTCAACATTTGGAGGAGCCCCAGGAGGCTGAATTGCTGGCGGAGGAGTAGAATTTTCAGGGGGAGAAGTGCGAGGAGGCTCAACATTTGGAGTAGAAGCCCCAGGAGGCTGAATTGATGGCGGAGGAGTAGAAGTTGCAGGGGGAGAAGTGCGAGGAGGCTCAACATTTGGAGTAGAAGCCCCAGGAGGCTGAATTGATGGCGGAGGAGCAGAATTTGCAGGGGGATTAGTGCGAGGAGGCTCAACATTTGGAGTGGAAGCCCGAGGAGGCTGAATTGATGGTTGAGGACCTGAACATTCAGCAAATATAGTTAGAAAACCTCGTTGTGATCCCTAATAATCAATTCAACTTTTCAAGCAGGGATGTAGCAAACTTACTAGGACAAGTAGACTCTCTAACGAGTTGGGCCAAAATTGAAGTATTTGTGTATCCTGTGTAGCTACAGACTGTGCGTTGGCAATCGGATGATGCTGTAACATTGCCAATGATCACATCACGGCGTGCACCGCACTGCATAGATGGGCACCTATTCCACCCTGATATGGGCACCCCCTGTGATGGCCTGCATTGTAACCTGCAGCATATCGTTGGCGTAGAGGTAAAAACACCAGCGCGAAGAGTAGACGAATTTGTAATGGCAGTGAACGAGCGATTGTGTATGACTATATTCTAGTACTTACTCCCAATTGGCCGAGTCGCAGCTGCATTGGACGCAACCATTGGCGGTGAGAGAGTAGCTGCCATTTGTTACCATCAAGCCGCTGTCCAGCGAGTCGTTGCGGATGTTAGACGCACAAGCTGCAAAACACCCCATTGATGCGCGATTGAGAAACGCTCATTAATCTTAGCTCAAAACAAGCAGGGATCGGATTTCATAGTTTAAAACTCTATCACCAGGAGTTGTATATATAGATGTTAAAATCCTCCTAGACTTTCAAAAACTATATTATAAACGTATATATGACCCATCAAATTCAACCACCCCCCCCCCCAAATGCAACCAACCCACCTTGCTACCAATGAATTCTTCATGGCCATCACTACCATTCCATAATAACATTATTGACCACTCATAAAAAATCTGATGTCCTTTATATGATATGATATGATATCATCATGTCAACACAAACTGCTTTCCAGATCACAAAATTAAACACCATCTTTCTCCAGAGCTCAAGAGATCATCATCAAACAGGATAGACCAGGACTAAAACATATCTAAATTGGAGTTAACAAACACTAATACTACGAGCGCCAAACTAAAACTTGGAAGATTGCACACTAACCAACCTCGAAGAGGGACGTCGAGAAAGGAGTTGGGGAGGAGGTTATTGGGATCACCCCCAACGACGGGTTCAACCGCAGCAGCGTCTCCGCCGTCGTCCCAAACTCCGTCGCTATCCCCTCCACCGTGCTCCTCGGCACCACCATGTGAGCGTAGTGCACCGTCGGGACGCCGCCCACTTGGTCGCAGCTACACGGCAGCGGTATCCGCAGCTCCTGGCCGACCGTGATCAGGTTCGGGTCCGGGATCCCGTTCGCCGCCGCGATCTCTTGGTAGGTGACTATTCCGTTGAAGTGAACCCGGGCGATGTAGTCCAGACCGTCGCCTGGCTGGACTATGTAGACGGGCCCGCCGCCCGAGACGCCGATGCCGGCGCCGGAGCAGTTGCAGGGGAAGGGGACGCGGACGGTGGAGTTGGCGGGGAAGGGGTGGGAGGGCGGGGTGGAGGCGGGGAGGTTGTTGGCGGCGATGAGGAAGAGGTTGGAGGGGAGGGTGAAGAGGAGGCGACAGCGGCGAGGGTGGTTCCGTCGGCCGGGACGTAGCCGGCCATGGCGATGCAGGTGGCCGGAGCGCTGCAGGTGAAGTTGGCGGCTGCTGTGGCGGCGCCGGCGGCGAGGAGGAGGATGAGGAGCTCCGGCGGTGTGCGGGCCGTCTTCATGGTTATCTCCGTCGTCTTTGATCGGTCTCTCAAATATCTTTTGGTGTGTGTTAAGTGTTGCCGAGGATGTATTATAAACCTTCGTCTTCGTCGTCTTCGTTGCCTTCGTCTTCGTCTTCGTCTTCGGCTTAGTGCTGGTTGTTAGCTGATTACTACTTGAATTGAATGGAATTTTAATCAATCCAATTTTGTATATATACTAGTCATAACCATGCACAGGACACCTTAAAACGTTATTAAAGAATATTATATATATACGTGTGTGTGTGTTAGTAATTTGTAAAATTAAATTATACAAATCAACAATTATGCATTTAATTTTTGAATAAATTAACACTTATCCATGTAAATTTTGTGACTGTTTAGGGAATATATTAAACGACTTAATAAATAATATAATGTGAAATTAATACTCGAATCTTATTTGAAAATCCAACGTTAAAACTTACCTTGTTTGTACTGATATGCTTAGTCTCTTTCCCTTGTCACCTACAGTTATATAGATCATCGGCCACTCCCTCAATCGAGTGAAATATAAACCTATAAAACTATACCCAATGAAATATAAATAACATCAAATATTATACGGTTATTTGTGAAGGAAAAACATGATATAGTTAGAAGAAAAATACGACAAAATGTAAAAGATTTGTTTTAAATTTTTTTGTCATTATTAATAGTGATCATATTGATCTCATTGTGATAACTGAAGCAAATCAATATTAATTTCCTGTCGAGAACCAACAAAATATAAATCAATATTGTCAAAGTTTTTCTCCATTACTCTTCCTTTACCTAATCTTTGAATAAAGAAAACGCCCCTTTCTTCCATGACTTGCTTATGCAAAGACATGAAAGATGAATTTTGAATGAGATAATATAGAGATGAAAGCTTAATTAGGTAGTAGATTGATGATGCTAATTTCCAATTACAATGTTTAAACTAAAAATGATTAATTTATCAAAGCATTTTTGTAAAAAAGAAAACAAGGCGAATGAGGATGGCGCCAGCACTAATTTAAATTCAATATTGAGATATTAACTGTTTTTATCATAAGCTATGCTCCCTTTGAGGTTTATCTATTGTGGTTGTACGTTGTTTTTTTTTTTTAGAATTAAAGACAATAAGCTCTGCTCTCTAATGTGGTTGTATGTTTTTTTAATTTAAGAATTAACGCAGATATGTTAACTATCTGACGGCTATGGTGCTTATATGATATTTAATTTTTAGGTTTATCTGCAGTTTGTATGTTAGTACCTATGGATTTTTGTTTAGAGTTAATGCAGATATGGTATTCATCTCATCACTATTTATAATGCTTATACGCTACTTGGAGCTATCAACTGTTTGTAGGTTGATATACTTGGGTTTATCGAGTAGTCCATTAGATTTTAGAGTTCTTATATTTATTTAATTAATAAAGTAATAGATGGTATGAACTTAGCATGTAATCAGGAAACCGGATGTAACCGCCATAGTTTGAATTTAGTGGGCCGGCGGGAAAGTAGGGAATGGGCTGGAACAGGGGATAAAAGGGGGAGAACCGAACTGTAATGACCATCTTGATAAATTGAATTCTTGTTTTCTTGTTGTTGTTCTTTGTTCTTCTTCCTATTTTCTAGGAAGATCATCCAGGGAGCAGGGATTCACCTATGCCCCTGTCCTTCATTATCTCCACAAATCCTCTGAATTCCCGTCAGATTCCAGGCAAGAAGTCTCTTCCATGGCACCAGCAAAGCGGGGAACAAGCAAGGAAACAAAGGGAAGGCAATCGTCGTCGAATTGGGGGAGGAAACTCACACCAATAGATGTGGGGGCCATAATCAACCTAGTGCACAGATAAGGTTGAAATGCGACGAGAGTGAAAAAATGATCATGGATAACCAATAGAAAACCACTTTTAGTGTAATTTATATGAATTTTTTTCTTAATAAATTAAAAGTATTTAAATATGTGAAATAAAATTAATAGACTGTAAATGTTGTCTAAAATTTAATTTTTAATATAGAACGTAAAAGATTACTTTCCCCAAGCTTATTAAATTTTTTATAAAACGAAGTAACTAGTGAGATTAAAAAAAGAGATACGAATACTGCATTGATATTTAATAGAAAAACTATGGTAAACTGCCAAAGCTAGCTCGTGGAATATTATAATAACCGGAGTGGAACGTTTGAAATGTTTTGTTTTTACGTTGTTGGGACTTCTTATTTTATTAAGTGTGGAAACTTGTAGAATTTGAGATCCGAAGTATGAGTCAATCCACACTTTCACATTCTTTTGTATTGAGGTATGAATCATGGAAGCTCCATTAATCCGGATCCTGATCCAATCGGAAAGAATGGTTTCAAATTACTATAGTCTTTTCTTTTACCAGGCAAGTTATTATGAATGATAAGGAGGTAGGATGTAAACAAGCCAAACATGTTCACAAGTATTTTACGTTTGACTCGATTCGGCTTGAACTCATGCTCGTTAATTTTGTGCTTGAAAAAATACTCAGCTCGAAATAAATAGCTTATTGAACAACAAACAGAGTTTAAGCTAAGGAATGTTCGGTTCAATTTGGCTAAAAACTTGAGCTCGATGTATTCAAATTCGAAAAATATTCGGCTCAACTCGGCCCGTTAATACTATTGAGGTCAAAAACTTATATAGTATTAGAAAGAAGATTTTGATTTTATATAAGTCGAGCATGAGTCAAACACAAATATTCGCTCGGCTTAAAAATATAGCGAGCCAAACCCACACACTATGAATTTTAGATGAGCTCGGTTCGACCCATAATGCATCAAAGCTCGTCGAACATTCAAACAAGTTCAAACATACTTGATAAATCACATCGAATTCAAAATATTCCTTTTCGGCTCGATTTGACTCGGTTCGTTTACACACCTATGAGGAGGCAAGAGATAATCATATATATCACCTGTTCATGTTGATTTACACAGTATCTCAATTGACTTGGTTTTATAGATATCTCAAGTGCTTAATAAAGAAAAACTCTTAGTTTGACTACTCTTGTGAACACCCCAACAAACAAATTGGGACATTTTGATGTGTTAGTCGTATTACACTATGCTTTCACATTGATGGTTGCAACAACGCAACCATCTAACGCGGAAAGCTTTAAGAGCAACGACTTGATAGCTGTTAGCTATTCCGGAAAGCGAAGTCCACCCAAACTTCTTTCGAGTTCCAAATGTGTGTCGGTTTTGTTGAAAGCCAAGTCTTGTCTTTGTTTCTTTTATTTGTTGGGGTGAAACCAAGTCTGGGTCTTTTGAGCAAGTCGTCCTTGGAATTCTTCTCGTGACAAAGCCGATTCTTAACTACACATAAATTCCTGCTAGCTACTTGCATAAAACGCCATGTACAAATTGCAAAACTTATAATTCACACCATGAATAATTCACTACAAGAATACACAGGAGGTGGTAACACGTTAGATCACAATATGAAATACTTTTCGCAAGCTTAGAGTTTCACGGCATGCCTTAATAAAATTACTTATCTTATATATATCTAATAGGTAATGATATTTCTTATTGTTGAAATTGATAATTTAGTGATTTTTTCAAATATAATGGGTGGCAAAGTAATCTTTGGAATTTGAGTGGTAGGGGGATTTTTTTGCTTCTTACCCCACTCGAGAATACTTAAACAAATTCAAAGTGCTAATTGAAGGCCAATTTAAACGATGCATAATTGATAACTAATTTAAGAAAATAGCTACGTATACATGCAGCTCTGTTAGAATAGTCCCACATTTTTATACGACAGATGGTATATTGTACATACATGTAGTTCGTAAGCGTTCCAAAGTGGCTAGTTATTTTCGATAAAAGTTTATGAATAGCCTTAAAGTCAATTTACAAATTATGGGCATATCTTTCAGTACATTTGTCTCATTTGTAATAAGGTTTAACAAGGTTTAACAGAGGCGTGAAGAGAGAATCTTGATTATGTTGGTAAATGCTCAAAAGAGATAAAACATAGGTCCAATGATCTTATACATGCGGGAAAATATTCGAAAAGTCCCACACCTCTCAATGTTAGAATAGTCCACATCCCAATGAGAGATGGATAATGTAATTATATACAAATACACCGGTCATCTTTCGTAGAGACGCGGACTATTCTAACCTATAGTCAATGACCGAGAGTTGCATATTTTCTAATATATATATATATATATATATATATATATATATATATATATATATATATAGGAGGAGATGGATGTGCTCGCAGTAGCCTCAGCCGTTGGATCAAATCCAACGGCTGAAACATGCCCCCCACTTCCCCCTTCTCCAGCCGTTGGATTTAATCCAACGGCTGGATTAAAAAAAAGTTTCTGGCGTCGCCGCCGCCGGCCGACGCGTCGCCGCCACCCCGGCCGACGCGACGCCACCCCCTGCCCCGCCCGTCGCCGCCCGCCGGGGGCGGCGACGTAACCGCCGGGCGACGGGGCGGCGGATCTAGCCGCCCCGCCTCTTCCCCTGCCGGCCCGCCGCCCCGCCGCCGGGCGACACCACCGCCACCCCGTCCCCCGCCCGCCACCCCGCCGCGCCGCCCCCCGTCCCCGCCCGCCACCCCGCCGCGCCCCACCTCGGCCTCCGCCCGCCACCCCGCCGCGCCGCGCCCGTCCCCCTGTCGCCGCCGCCCCCCCCGGCCGTCGCCGTGGCCGGGCACCCTTCCCGCCCCCTCCGCCGTCGCTGCTGCGGCGGCGCCGGCGGCCCTTTTTTTTTTTGATCTTGGCCGTTGGATGCTAATCCAACGGCCAAGATCAAACTCCAGCACAGCCAAGATGGCTGTGCTGGAGTACAGGAAAAGTTTTTCCATCTATATATATATATATATATATATATATATATATATATATATATATATATATATATATATATGAGGGTGGGGGCTGTATTGCAACACAGCTAAGATGGTTGTGCTGCAGTGTTTCAGCCGTTGGATCAAATTCAACGGCTGAAACATGCCCCGACTTCCCCCTTCTCCAGCAATAAAAATAAAATAAAAGTTTCGGCGCCGCCGCCGCCGGCCGACGCAACGCCACCCCCTGCCGCCCGTCGCTGCCCCGCCGGGGGCGGCAACGTAACTGTCGGGCGACGGGGCGGCGGATCTAGCCGCCCCGCCTTCTCCCTGCTCGCCCGCCGCCGGGCGACACCACCGCCACCCCGCCGCACGACGCCCCCCCGTCCCCTGCCCGCCACCCTGCCGCGCCCCCTCTGCCCCTGCCGCCACCCAGCTGCACCCCCTCGGCCTCTGCCCGCCACCCTGCCACGCCACACCCCCGTCCCTCGTCGCCGCCCCCCCGCCGTCGCCGTGGCCTGGCATCCTTCCCGCCCCTCCGCCGTCACTTTTTATCTTGGCCGTTGGATGCTAATCCAACGGCCAAGATCAAACTCCAGCACAGCCGGAGTACATAAATCTTTTTTCCATATATATATATATATATATATATATCATAATTAACTACCTATAAAATCGAGTCCTTGTGAGAAAAGATACATAAATGTGTACAATAAAATATTAAAATTTAATATATACACACACATGTATATATATGCGCCACTAGGCATTCCTCTTTCGTCCTAATATTATATTCATTCACCACTAAAGTTTAGAGTCCTAAATTAATACTAGACATCTCTTAATTTTATATTTATTCGTCTTATAAAGAAATGACGTAAGATTAAGAGTTATGCAAATTCCTACCTCTGTGGGACTGGCCGTATAATTCAAACAGCACTTCCATATAATTCATGCAAATACAAAACCATTAAATAATAAATAATTTTATAACCATAATTGCAACAATACTTCCACATACTTCATAGAAGAGTATAAACGACAGCCATATAGTCTATGAACTAGAATCAAATAACGTGAAATCAGATTTATTCAATTAATTTGTCGCAAATGTAAAGTGGAAAATTAGTAGCAGGAGTACTCATTTATTTACTAATTTGTTTTTCCAAAGCGGAGTACTCATCTATCTGCTGCCTCGAATCCAAGTCTAATGCAAGCTGTACTCGGCGATAAATAGAAAAAATCCCGAAAATCATGTGATCCCATTATAAGAGCCTCTTCTATTGCTATACCTTCCCCGGCAGTGCAACCGCGAACTTCTTCGTTTCTGGTATCACATGTGAAGATACTTGTGCGAGTCTTGCGTACGAAAATTGTGAAGAACTTGTCTGCTTCATCGGGGTGGAAATCCACAATCCAATGCTTAAGGTTCTGAACCAAAAAATAATCATCATTAGGATAATTGTTGTTGAATTCACCTTTCTTCTCCCACTTGAGAGCCCACTCATGACCATTCTCACAATTCACCAATACCCACCATCTCACAATGCCAGAGCTCACTCGGAAATAGTTTAGAAATCCATTAGAAGCAGCAAAGAATGCCATAAAATAGCTCTTACGACCAATTTTACAACTTTCATAAAGAATTGAGGGTAGTGCTATTTCTTTAGGAGGTGCACTTACATTATCCACATTGAATCCCACCACCTTGTTTCTTTCCACCAATCTATACGCATACCCATGTAGAAGAAAGAACCTCTCATCACTATCCACGACTTCATCAAAATCATGTTCACTAGCATCACTATTTTCACCATCGCTACTCTTGAGAGCAGTGCAAGGGTAAGGCTCAACCGCATTCTTCCTCACCCACTCGTTCTTTTCTGAAGAGAACACCAGCACTCCTCGGTAGAGCAATTTTTTCTGCTCTTCGACGTAGCAGATTTCGCTGTAGACACGAAATACCTTGAAGTGTGGAGAAACAAGAGGATCAAAATCTAGCCTAGCACATCCTAAGGTCTTGGGGTCATCAATATCGGAATTGTTTGAGAGCAAGTCAACATGGTTTCCGATGTTAATCCATGTCTTTGTGAGCGGATTGCACACATAGAATTTTTTCTGATTAATACACTGGAGAAGCAAAATCCCATTGCAGGAGTCAACTATCTGAAACCAGTCATGTGGATGTGCAGAATAGAAGAAACCCAGCCCAAACTCTATGCCGAGGCCAGCATTATTATCGTACTCGGGCGATAGGTTGCAAGGAGAATACGCCCAGACTCTAGCAGCGTCATTCAGGGTGTATTCGATATGAGATGGATAGTAGAAGCCTCCCAATCCCAAGCGTCTTCTAAGGGAGAGATGAGTGCAGAGTCTACACCAAAGTTTGGAGACGCACTTGAACTTGATCAAGTGCTTTAGAGGCAAGAATGATAGTATTTCACGTACCAGATCTTCGCACAAGGTTTGATTATGGTCACCATGATCATCATTCTTGTCAAACATTGTGACTCCACAAGAATCTGCAAGAAAAAAAGAATACCAATTGATATATATATAATTTTATCTACAAATTTAGAACGTAGAACACATTGATACCTTTTTTCTGTAACAGCTCTGGAATAAAACACAACTGTTTGGAACTTATTGAAAAATTCATTTGTTATCGATTGGAAAAAATAAGATTTGTTGTTATCTATTAACAGTATTTAGGTCCTATATTAATTTCATGATGACCATAATAGCATGGGCCCAAAATTAGTTTCAGGAAAAAAATGTAGAGCTATATTATAAGGATAATAATAAAAAATAATAATAATAAAACAAAATAATATATTATAGATACGCATAGAAATGTTAGATTGTTACTGGTAAATGGTCACGGACGGTTTCGATATGAACACAACGGTCGGCGCGATGTCCGGGCCGGTTGTTGAGAAATCGAACAAAAACCCTAATCTCTTAAATATCGGCCATGGCCGCCTCGGACGCCACTGGCCGTGCCCTCCGCTGACGTTCTTCTCCATCGTCGATGGTAACTTGCGTCTCTCCTCATTTGTTTCTTTGCGGTTCTATTGAAAGTTGCTTCCTTTGGTTGATTGGAGTTGTGTGTTTCTCGAAATTAGCTTGTGTTTGGATCTGTCTGTTTTGTGTGAATTGTTGGATGATAGCACTCCCAGTACGGCATGAACACTGAGCATTGTGGTGGGATAAACTTGTCCCTGAATTGTTTCTTGAAATGTAGCAGACCTGTGTTGTTCATCCGATTTTTTCACTGTAAGAGTTTATTTTTATAGTGGTTTAGATGGCATTAGTGCTGGTTTTGTATGGGGGTCCTTTGAGCAAGATTTTGGTGTTTTGATGTGCTGGTGTTGATTGTGGTACCGCTGAGTGATTTTCTTGCGTTGACAAATTATTTGGCGATATTTTCAGGCTCCAAAACGAGGGGGAAGGCGCCGGTGCCAGCAAAGAAAAAACCTGTAAGTGGTCTATTGGTTTTGGGGGAATTGTTGGTCTAATTTCCCCACCCCCTTTATTTAGCAATTGTTTGACTTGCATGTGAAACTTGTCTGTGCTTTCACGATCATAGTTAGAATCTGCATTTAATTAGATTTATTTATGTTATGGTGAACATCTCTAGTTACTATTTAGGTCTCGATTGGTTAGTTAGGTTATTGACATGTTAGTGGCATATGCTATCTTTTAAGTTTGTATAAAATTCTTGCAAATGGTCAGAATTTTAATAGATATACTATTATGCAGCATGGAAGTTTTTCTATCTGTAAATATAACTGTAAACTTCCGTGGCATTTATTTGTAGGAGAAAGTTGTGAATCCATTGTTTGAGAAGCGTCCCAAGCAATTTGGAATTGGTGGTGCTTTGCCACCAAAGAGAGACTTGCATAGGTTTGTAAAATGGCCTAAAGTTGTTCGTATTCAAAGGCAACGTCGGATCCTTAGGCAGCGTCTGAAGGTTCCTCCATCTCTGAGTCAATTCACTAAAGCTCTTGACAAAAACATTGGTAATGATGCAAGTTTATTTCTTTCTGGTTTTTTAAAATTTGTGTGTTGTTTTGGGTTTACTGATTTACTTTTATTTGCTTTTCCCCTTTTCCCCTCCAGCAACAAATCTATTTAAGTTGCTCTTGAAATATAGACCTGAAGACAGAGCTGCTAAGAAGGAAAGACTCCTGAAAATGGCACAAGCTGAAGCTGAAAAACCTGTTGAGACCAAGAAACCCATTGTTGTAAAGTATGGCCTCAATCATATCACATACCTTATTGAGCAGGTAAGTGTAAATCATGGAGAGTTGTAGCTTCAATGCGAAGATTTTTTTATGATTGTCTGGCTGTAGCAATTGGCGAATACTGAAATTTACCCTTTTTGCAAGTCTTTTGTGTAGATAATTAGCTGTCAATTAAAATGCTCTTTAGCTAAGCCACAAATATCATTCTTCACTGCCATGTTCCCTGTTTTACATTATGAAATAAATGACTGAAAATTTTCTATCATTTTGCATTATCATCAAGTTTTATGATGAGAGATTGGCCTATTAAATTTCACCATGCATTATTTTGTGCAATAGGAGTATCATTTATTTTTACTAATTGTTGCATGCCAGCAAGTTGATGAGTGATTTTTATGAACTGGTAACTTGACTTTGTTTTACTAGTGGGGTATGCTGTTTGTGGATGCAGAACAAGGCTCAGTTGGTGGTGATTGCCCATGATGTGGATCCCATTGAGCTAGTTGTTTGGCTTCCTGCTTTGTGCCGAAAGATGGAAGTTCCATATTGCATTGTGAAGGGAAAAGCTCGTCTTGGAGCGGTAATTTTTTGCTAGAGATTGGAGTATTTAGCCTCTTTTTTTGTACAATTTTTCTATCCCCTCTTTCACAGGTTGTTCACAAGAAGACAGCTACAGCTCTGTGCCTCACCTCAGTGAAAAATGAGGACAAATTGGAACTCAGCAAAATTGTGGAGGCAGTGAAGGTAAAATGTTTGCCTCCTATGACTTGTGAATGTTTTACAAAGAGATTTCTGACTATGAGCTTGTATTCTAATTTTAAATGGTGTGTGATCACGATGATTATTCCACTGTGTCAGGCAAACTTCAATGATAAATATGAAGAACACCGAAAGAAGTGGGGCGGTGGAATCATGGGTTCCAAGTCCCAGGCCAAGACCAAGGCCAAGGAAAAGCTGATGGCGAAAGAGGCAGCGCAAAGAATGTCTTGAAGGAACTGAGCCCTGTTATTTAATCTCTCCGTTTATATTTTTTCAGGCTAAAGGACTCGATATATCTTATACTTGACCAGGCAAATAGGTGATTGACCTCGAGTTAAGATTACTCTGTACTTTTTTTCGGGGAGAGTTGTTATTCCGGATAAGTATTTAAGTTTTATCAAGAGAACCAATTTTACTTAAATATCTAATGCTAGCCCTCTCTTTAGGTAGACATTTCCTGTCGGTTACTTTCGCATTGAGAATTTCAGGGAGCTCACGCGATAAAATGTTCATCGCTAGAAGCCCAGAATGAACTATGTTGGACCAAAGGTTGCATTGTCTACAGGTCACAGAATTTGGTGTTTGGTGACAGTGGTAATGGACGTGGAGCGCTGCATGTTCTCCATCTCTTTCATTGGAGAACATTCGCGTGAGGATCATACATCTCAGTGACCCTGTCGCATGGTGAAATGGAAGAAAATGGTAGGGTTGTAAGACCAGTGTGGCTTTGTGCCCAAACCCGTAGCAACGTGTTTTACTTTGTGTATCGACTACAAAGTATCGAGTAAGTGTGTATGGACAGAATAGTACAACCCTCCATGCATGTCGTTGAAAAATATCCCTAGTAATGATTTATATAAAAAGATTGGTTTGGCTCAATATTATTTAGCTAATTATTGGGTATTCCTCACGGCATCAAATACTCAAATTGTCTAAATTGATTTATATAAAAAAATTGTCCTATGGTAAACGTTGCCAAAATTTTGTTACATTCTTTATTCAAATAACGAAATGGCTTGTACATGATAACTCGTATCTCAGATATAATAGACGTTTTTCTCTGAGAGTGCAGTAATAAAAAGAGTCTACAACAATACCTTGTAGACAAGGAAAATCAACATTTTCTTTTAAAAATTCAATAAAAATCCCCCAAGACAAAATTAGAAGAAGAGGCTAAAAAACACTTCCAAAATCTCTGTTTCCCGTAAAAAGTATAGTTTATTATAAAGGGAAAGCTATGAAAAAATACGAGCCTTGGCGCAACTTTCAAGCTCTACAGAATCCACAGCATCCACATACGGGTAGAGTGAATTGTTCTGTACGGTGCCATGCATGCATAAGCGGCAAATCAAATTTCAGATAATCTTACCATGCACGTAGCTCTCTGCGCTTTTTATGTATATTGCTAATAATTTAAATTCACGAGTATCCACTTTTTATTTATTTCTGTTTCCAATTCCTGATAATCTGCCACGTAGCCAGCTCTCTACGCAAATCGGTTTCTGTATATTAGTCTCAAGTAGGTGGCCAATTCTGGTTGCGTTTCTGCTTATAATATGCATCCCATGTTACCAAACAATACATTGATAATTCTCCGCTACATCTTTAGCTTTCCTCAATTCTCTTCGTCTTCTTGCTTCAACAATATTATTACTATTGGTTTGTTAACCAATTACAGTCGTCAAGATTAGTTTGTAAATGTGGACGACAAAGTTATCCGCGAATTCGTGGAAGACGATCTTGCCTTCGACGACGTGGTGGATCACCTCTTCAACTGTCTCGACGCTGACCATGACGGCCGCTTAACAGATAATGAAGGTTACATGATTTAATAAAGTAAAGTAAATTTGAGCATAATAATTGAGTATAACATAACTTAAGAAATATAATAAAATTTGTGTTAATAGGATTAGTTAGAATTATTTTTCATACTTACGATTATTTAATTGTTGATTGATGCTCATTGAGTTTGATGCATCATTTAGTTAGTGGGCATTAGTATTTAGTTTTGATGTGTTGGTATGGAGTAGGAGTTCGCCGCCTAGGCGCGATGACACGCTTGGAGCTTTTACTAGGTTTGTTTAGGACTCATTTCTGTTTTATGTTCTCTTCTATTGTATGTTTATTTTATTATTTGTAGGACTGGTTAAGTGACGTTTTATTGGACGCTGACCATGACGGCCGCTTAACAAATAATGAAGGTTAAATGATTTAATAAAGTAAAGTAAATTTGAGCATAATAATCGAGTACAACGTAACTTAAGAAATATAATAAAATTTGTGTTAATAGGATTAGTTAGAATTATTTTTCATACTTACGATTATTTAATTGTTGATTGATGCTCATTGAGTTTGATGCATCATTTAGTTAGTGGACATTAGTATTTAGTTTTGATGTGTTGGTATGGAGTAGGAGTTCGCCGCCTAGGCGCGATGACACGCTTGGAGCTTTTACCAGGTTTGTTTAGGACTCATTTCTGTTTTATGTTCTCTTCTATTGTATGTTTATTTTATTATTTGTAGGACGTGTTAAGTGACGTTTTATTGGATCCCACTTAACTCGGGCTATTTAACCAAATAGTTTTCCGAATTAATAACCCCTCGAAGATGAGATCCCTTGAGGATGATTTCGAAAACAAGATTCACCACAAGTTGCCTTCAGGCCTATTACATAAATCCCTTCTCAGACTTATATATATAATTTTATCGAGTTTTCAGTGAGACAAGAGATAGAGAAACCAACTGTATGTACCATGAGCGAATGCCATGACAGTCAAAGAGGGCTCTGGATTAGTGCAGCAGATTGTTCTATTCCCAAGGGATCCTGACAACTCCGAGTTTGAGTTCCTCACACCCGGAGAACGTGTAGATTTACGGGTACTGTTTAATACAACGCATGTCCAGACTTGTGGTTAAAGGGTACTAAAGGCGACTGCCTGAGAGTACTCGGCCTTCATAATCAATGTTAGGAGAAATATGGAGGTAAGGAGAGGGCTTAGGATTTGAGACCAGAAAATGAAGTAAGAAAATGCCGAGAGAGGCATCAGCAGTAATAGATCAGTCAGTTCGGGACGCTACCGGGTCTACAGCCCAGTGGCTCCTCAGTAGCTGCCCTTCAGAGTGTTCACGAGGAGTATATGATATATTTCTTTTATATAAGAGTTTATTCTCATAGTCATCTTATTATAGTTATTTTATTTTCCGGACAAGTGTATTATACTAACGTGTTTTATACTATATGTAGGTAATAATTACGAGTTAGAAGAGCCAGTTTGGATGGAGGAATACTGTTATCGCTTGCACACATGTCAGTCAATTGAATGGTTATATTGTGTTTATGATATTATTATATGGTGTGATTAAATGCTTGAGACATGATAATGTGACATGATTAAATGTTAAGATATGATGATAGAATGTGAAACATGAATAGATTGCATAGTGAAAGGGTTGTGGGTTGAGACCCAAGTTTTTAAAATTTATTTTCAAGTCAAGTCATAATAATTATTAGAATATATTATCTTTTTTAATAGATTAGTTAAGTCAATATTTTTAAGTAATTAAATTATATTTTATCAATTTTAAATGTCAAAAAAATAATAAATACTAATTTTATACAATTATTTATTTAAATAATTAAAAATTAAATATAAATGATTATGAGTCGGCTTCGATTCCACTCTATGGCAAGTCCCAGTTGAATCCGAATTTTGAATTTTTAACTATGCCTCAGGAGCACAAAGGGCTTCGATAATGATGACTACATTATAAAAAACGTCGACAAGGCCTCAACAACAACTAACGAGAATGTGCAGGCAATATTAGAAATGGGTTTGTTCATGCAGTTTGATTGAGAGGATGACAAAGCAAGGGGCTGTAACCTATAAAAGTTATTATTTGATTATATTGAATATTACTTTAGCTAGGTTTGAATTAATTATCATTAGTTTTCGGTGAGTTGGGATTATTTTATTAGATTTCAAATAAATCATAAAATTATTGTATTTATTATATATTTTTGGGCTTAATTGTTTGTATTTTATGTGTTGCATTAAGGAGAGAACTTGGTTCGATTAGACAGAGCAAAAGTTGCTGATTAGGACAAGATTTTAGAGAGTTTTTAAGTGTTTGTAAGCCTTTGCTAAGGAATTTGGAGCCTTGGGCAGTTGCAGAATATATGAAAATTGTTAGGTATTTGGTGCCTTTGCTTAAGAAAAGTCAAGCATAAGTTAAGCCTTTGCTCAAAAGCGACAATACAGGTACTTAAGTTATTTGGTGGGGCTGACTTGGACTAGTTTTATGGGATATGAATACGTCCAACTTAAAAAGGATGGAGAGTTTTTGACAAAATTAGAAATGACAGCCCTTTCAAGAGAAGAAGAAAGTCCATCTTTCAAGAGCAGAATTCTCGTAGAGTTTTTCTTTTTCCCTTCTTTTGTAATGACTTCTATGATTATTGCAGTGAATTTTGTAATTTTTTTATTTTTTATTATGGAATAGATTCATTGTCTACGATTTTAATTGTAAAACTTAGTAAAGTATATTTATTCCCTCTATTTAATTGGTGTTGATGAATTATTTGTTCTATCTTGTTTTAATTTATGCAATAGCCTGATCATCTATTGCATTATCTAGAGATAAAGAAATCGAATTTGTCTTAAATAGAATAATTTTAGTTCATGACTATGATTCGTAAATAAGACAAAGATGCATTTATTTACTTAAGGCATCCATATAAGGGTTGTGTTTAATGTGCTGCTTTGATTTTAATTGCATAGAGATATAACGATTAGATTAAAGTAATAAACTTGTAAGAAAGACTTGAAAGATCATTGCGATTAAATTAGTTCTCTTTGATGATAATTCATTACATTAATTAGTAGAGGTGAAGAATAAATAGAGTTAAGTAAAACAATTAAATGAAGTTGTCAATCCTAGGTTATTAGTTGCTAAAGAAAATCTTATTAAGTTAGTTTTAGTGTTAGTTTAATCTCTTTCAATTTTACAAACTAAAAATATTTTCTGTCTTCGCTTTAGTAGATTCAATTTAACTAATATTAATAAATTATAATCTCAATATTAATTTCTCGCGGGAACGATATTTACTTATTATTTTTATTACTTGAAAAGGTCAGGTCTGCATATAAGTGAGTTATATTTTTGGCATCAGAGTTCAAGGCGGAGGTGAAAAGCTTGATGCTGGCCGTCGCCGACGGGCTGGGACTGCATGGTGACGTTCGTGATGGCGCTCGAAGAAAGCAGTTTCGTCACCAACGCCATGCATGCATATATTCTATACTCACTTATATAGTTAGAATTATACATCACTGTGGAAATATACATATGTATAGTCATTAAATATATAGTATAGTTGTCAAGCTATTTATATCTGAAAAACTATCAATGCATAATAACATGTACATACAATGCAAATGAAGAACTTCTTTCCCTTGTTACATCTAATTTATATGATTTTTCAAAGTTATATTTCAATATTTAGAGTAAAAGATATTATGTGACATGGTTCAAAACTTCACTGTAATAGTTTTAAATTTATGTTAGATAATTAATTTAATAATAAATTGATTATAGTGCTTCTCTCATCGAAATTTTATTATTTATCAATGACTAATCAAATAAATAAAACATTTTAATTAATAAAGCACTATTATTGAAAAAATAATATGATTTTGTTTAATATTAAATATCATGTCATTGACATGAAATCTATCCCATCTCTACTATAAATTATTCTACTCTAAAATGTAGAAAACTTGAAAAAATCATCATCATATTACAATAAAAACTAACATAAAAAAGAAGATTTTTTTTTGTGATTCCATCTTCAACATTGTAGTACTCGAAACTTTTTGTGCAATGTTGGTTTTTACGCCTATTTTATACCCGGCGCTTAGACAATGAGACTAGAACTCTAGAAGATGTAAATTTGAGATCCGAACTCAATTTTACAATATTTTTCTCTTTTTCTTCTTTTCTATTCACTCAAAACAAGTTAATTTACCGAAAATAATCTCCTTTAAGGTCTTACCCGCAATATATATGAGACTCAATAAATAAATAGAGAAGCTCAAACAAGAATTTTTGTTTAATTTTAAAATCACAAAACGGTCGTAAAAATATTTAATAAGTGAGTATAATTGAGTCTTACAATCATATTAGCTATATAATACTTAATAAAAGCCAAAATTACGTAAACTAATAAAAACCGATTAAGATAAAACTTTTGTCAACTTCCGGAACTGGACACACTTAAGCATGGAAGACCAGGTCAAATCTTTATAATCTCTCTCTGTATATATAAAAATGGGTGAGTATGATTATTCGAACTCGTATGGTAAAAGAGGTAGTGGAACGTGGAGCAGGCCTACCACTCGTGTCACATCTTTTGTGTACCAGACGAATCTAGTAACTAATTTTTGCCTCAGACCTGCAGAAATTTGCAACCTGGATACGCTTCCATCGACAATCTACACTGCCACGGCCATCCCCATGGAAATCCTGGCTCTGCATGGAAAAACATGAGGTGGGTACCTCTTAAAATCTGATATTTGTCTTTCCTTTTGTCCAATTCAATAAATTCGTACTCGATTCGTATTGATTGCCTTTGCAAAAGTTAGTATGGTCCTTTTCAGGCCTGGGCATGCTCAAGTACCTCTGGATATTTTTCTGGATGGGTGATGTTGGCAGAGCCACCTTGGATCTAAAGCTTATCTTGTGATCTTATCTGGATAGATTGAAAAGTCGTTGTCTCTAACTTGGTTCTGTCGGCTTCTTAAAATTCTCGAAAGATTGACTAGATATTTTTTTCTTTCTTTGCCGTGTTTTTTTTCTAATTAGTAGCATATATTTGAGCAGAATGGTCATGACCTTGTTTTAATAAGAGGTGTTTCAGATTTGTTATGATTGAGCATGTGTTCTTATTCAATCTTATATCGTCTGTCGGTCTGAGGCGTATTGCTTTCATTCATGTCTTTGTTCGTTTTGTTCTAGGCTTGTTGCGGGTAAGGTGCCAATGTTCTTGTCATGTTTTCTTATTGGAAAAAACAATCGTCCGATCCAAAGAGTGATGTTTTGAGTACGGTACAAATTTGAGGTTCGTTTTGGGCTGTTAGATGGTAGAGTACCAAAGGTGATCCTGACCAGGAGGATTATAAAGCTTCTTAACTGATCAAGCTGATGGGGGAAATGAAGCATCAGAAATTTCTCACAGTTGCTCCGTTTAAATGTGCTTGGCTGGAAGAACTGAAGTTTCGAGAAGCAGGACGGGGTTGTGTGGCTTTTGAAGCTTTTGCCTGCAATGATGTGACAATTGTGTTTCGAGAAGAATTGGGAAGTGAACATTACCATTATAGAATGGATAATGGTCCCAATTATACTATTGTTATTGGCAGTCATCGGAACAGAAGATTGAAGATTGAAGTTAATGGGAAGGCTGTTGTAGATGTTGCTGGAGGTGGGCTATGTTGTTCATCAACATTTCAAAGTTATTGGGTTAGCGTATTCGATGGCTTGATTTGTGTTGGAAAAGGCAGGGATCCTTTTCAAAATTTGGAATTTCAATGGCTTGATGAACAACCTAACTGCAATGTACAGTATGTGGGTCTGAGTAGCTGGGACAAACATGTCGGCTACAGAAATGTAAGTGTTTTGCCATTATCACAACAATGCAACTGGATATGGAAGCATCTCGATTACAAAGAGTATGAAAGTGGAGAGGAGGATGAAGAGGAAAATAGAAATGTGGGTGGTGATCCTCGTGCAGTAGGAGGCCTTGGGCATTTCTTTGAAAATTGGGATCTGTCCGATGTGAGCTTTCTGGTGGGTGAAGAGGAGAAAGCAGTTCCTGGGCACAAAATCATATTAGCTGCCTCCGGAAATTTTGATTTTGGTTCCCCTCCCCAAAATGAAATCAAGCTTCCCTCTGCTACGTACCAAATCCTGCGTGCTCTTTTAGAGTATATCTACACTGGCCGAACTCAAGTAAGCATTGATCTCTTATCTTCACAGTTTAAAATTTTGACTGTCAAAATGGTGTTTCATGGTTGCCCTTTTTTTAATTTAAAAGCAAAATGAGAGACAACAAAGGTTTTATGTTATAAGGATTTTTTATTAGATTGTATAAAGATGTGGTGTTTCCTGGCTCTGCTTTGCATTTATCCTTTAATTTTATATGTTCTACAGGTTGAAGAGCATCAACTATGCGCCTTGAGGGATTTAGCTCTCTATTTTGAAGTTCTTCCATTGATGAAGCTATGTGAAGAAATAATTGATCGTTTCAAAACAAACAAGAAACTGTTTGATTCTTGTAAATATGTTGAGCTTGTCTATGCAAACCATCGACCTCATCGTTGCTTTGTCTTTCCATGCGAGTACCCTGTAGATATAGTTAAGCTTAAGAAAATGTTTTTGAATAACGAGCACAGTGATGTGAATGTTTACATCGATGGGTGTGGCCTTGCTGCTCAAACCCACAGACTTATACTCAGTTTATGGAGCCAACCGTTCATGAAGGTCTTCTTTTGAAAAATTCTCTCTTTATTCACTATATTGAGTTTGTAATTGTGTTTTTCCAAGTAGACGGTTTTGTTTTGTTGTGAAAACCTAATGTTCACTTTGATTGCAGATGTTTACAAATGGAATGATTGAAACAAATACGATAGATATTCAGTTAAGGGATATTTCTTCGGAAGTTTTTCAAGCTATGCTCCAGTTCATGTATGGTATCGAACTTGAGGCAACATATGGAGATGGCACAGTTCATTTGCTTCTTGAATTGCTGTTACTAGCAGATCAATTTGATGTCACTTCCCTTCGCCAGGAATGCTGCAGGATTATTTATGAACATCTTGCAGAGGTGAGCTAATCCTCCACTTTTTTTATTTTAGTTGTATTATTTGGATAAATGTCATGGTCTGTGGCTACCTAGTTTACCTGCAAATTAATGTGCATTATCGGGCTCTTGAGTGAAATGCTTCCAGATATTTTAGGTCTGGTTTATGGACCAAGCCTACTGATTCATTGCAGCTCTGGTGACTAGTGGCTGTGTAGATGCTTTGATCGGAAAGAATCATGTAATGTGTACTAAATTTTCGAATGAGAGTACTTGGTGCAATCTTAGTGGGGAAAGGAAAGACAAAAGCTGACACAGCCAAAGTTTACAATGAAGAACCTTAAGATATTGACTTTTTCACATATATACCTGCAGGGATGGTGATCTCCGATTTGAAGCAGCACATGCCACAAGACTTGCTGTATTATGCAAATAACTTGTATTAATACAATTTAACTGGACAAGACCCGGGTGGTTTGTGGAACCTGCTCAGAGGCAGCCATAAAACTGACTATTGGGAATTTGTTGCAGGACATTTTATGCCCGATTTTGCAAGTAATATCATCAATCCCATCATGCAAACACCTCAAAGAAGTGTGCGAAAGGAAGTTTTCCTTGCAATTTGATTACTTCACAACTTCAAGCAATGACTTTGTCTTTCTAGATGAATCAACTTTTACGAATATTCTTCAGGTAAATTCCATTTTTCTTATGTAATTTTATTATGTATGCTTCTAATTTGTCTTTACCATCAGAAGACTCAAAAGTTGAAAACCAAACAATGACTTTAACTTTGAAAAATGTGGCCAACCGGATTCCTTTCTAAAGGTCTTCTAATGAAAGAAGCTTGGTAATTTTAAAGAACTAAAAAAAATTGAATTTACGATACTGCAATAATGGCAGTTACTTTGGACTATGAAAGGGAAAAAATGAGTTTAAAATTTTGTACATGTAAGGTGTTTCATTGCTATGGTAGGGCAATTTGGAGTTAAACTTGCATTTGATTCTTCTCTTAAATGAAGATACTGAGGAGAAAATCAGCAATTAATGCTGTCATTTCTATGCAGCATCCTGATTTAACAGTGACTTCTGAGGAAAGAGTTTTAGATGCAATCTTGCTCTGGTGCACAGATGCTGATGATGTTTATGGATGGGAGGTACTTGATGGATACCTGGACTCTTCAAATCCTGAACATATATTTGGAGGGAAGATCCAATGCCTCTTGTGTATGTTATCTTCAGTGCGATTTGTGCTGATGCCAATGACCCTGCTTGACAAGGTATTAATCAGTGTCTTTAGTTTTTGAGAGGTGTATTTTAAGTCTTTGCATGTAAACAACTATCAGTAATTCATTTTGCAGCTGGAAAATAGCAATCTTTCAAGGCTTATCTCTGCATTTAAACAGCTTGTAAGTTCTCCTCTTAGTTATTAATCTACTTTTTTCCAAATGCATAGTGATGCTGCAGTGTGACTGAGCAACTATTAAATGTCCATTTCGTCTACATCCATATTACCTGAATTAGTATTTTTCAGTGGCCTCCTTTTTGTAATCCATCGGTTATACTTACTCCAAGGTTGGCTGGTAGGTTTTGGAAGCTATTGAGCACAAAACCAGAAGAGTGCCTAGTTTGGCAAGTGATCAAAAGTAAGTAATTTCTTGTGACTGACATCTAATCACAGATGGATGATAATGATTTTTTGGGTTTACCAAATCCAGTGATTATCTGGTTTCTTTGCTCGGTCAATAACAATTGTGCTTCTGATCCTGCTTTGGCTTCTACCTAAAAGTTTATATTTGACATTAAATGATCTGTCCTTTTAAAATTTTGTATTCTTTGTTTTAGAATAAATATTTGTGTCAAACCTGCAGGTTAAGGTCAAAAAAGCTTTTACTTTACACTAAATAACACAAATTGCTAAGGAACAGCAATAGATTGTCTAATAGTTAATATCAATTGATTTATACTACATCAAATGTACACAGTTGCGCTTAAGCTAGTTTGATACTAGATTTTGCACTTTCTACTTGTGAATTTTTTATTATCTGGTTGTTGGTTAGATTTGTTCGGAATTCTGCAATGCTTCTGTAGTATAACATCTGAAGGGAATGTGTTATCTCTATCTTCCCTAAAAGTGGCTTGAACAATTTTTTTCAGCATCAGGTTCCACCACAGAAAGTCCAGTTTTAAGGAGCTTCAATATGTATGCGATGGAGATGAAAATGGAGTTCTATATTATACTGGAACATCCTATGGGAAACATAAGTGGGTGAATCCTGTTTTGGCGAAGGTAAGCATCCTTTCTTTATCATGTTTGTTTTACATGTTTTCCTTAACTTTTATGTGATTCCCTAATTGTAATGTTGGCGGCTGTGGGGACAACAGAAAGTTTTTGTCTCTGCAAGCAGTCCCACATGCAGGCACACAGATCCAAAGGCTTTGGTTGCCAGGATATACCTTGTGAGTGCTTCTAGGATTTTTTTTTTTTTTTTTTAAATGACCTACTTGGCATGTAAACTATTCCTATTACTACTGGTGATTTTTCTAGGGCACCTCTTATGCTGGACCTCGACTTGAGAATGGACAGACATGTGCATGGTGGATGATCGACATTGGCCAAGATCATCTGGTATTTCATTAGTGTTGTATGAGGTGTTGCCAGCGGTAATTTTTTGCTGGTACGGCGCTAAAATTTGTTCCACCCCTTGCAGCTTATGTGCAACTATTACACATTGAGACAAGACGGGTCAACTGCGTATATGAGATATTGGGTTCTTCAGGTACACTGAAATCCTTTCACTTTGATAGTTACCACCCACAGGTGCAAATTCCATGTAGGCTTATTACTGAACTTAACCGGTTATTTTGGTTTCATATTTGACCATAGCATGGCTTGCACGAATTCAAGATTCTAGAATGAGCTGAATTTCACTTACTGAGCTCAATACCTGAACTCTAGTTCAAACAGTCCACATTTTACAATGTTAAATTGTATTCTCTTTTTGGGGCAGGGTTCGTTTGATGGTGAAATCTGGTCAGACCTTAGAGTGCACGAGAATGACCAATCCATATGCAAGCCTGCTCAGTTTGCTTCATGGCCTTTAAATGGCCCGACATCCCTGCTTCCATTTCGATATTTCAGAGTGTTGTTGACAGGCCCTACAACCAGCATTTCAGAGCCATGGAACCTCAGCATATGTTTTGTAGAACTCTACGGTTTCTTTCATTAATGCCGGAGAATACAACTTAGAAAAGTGGTAACCATGTCGAGTAGTGTCCTTAGACAAACTTTGTTTTCCCCACCTCTGCATATTTGCTTCGTTAGTCTTGTTTTTTTTTTCTGTTCGGTTGTAAATACTCCATGATGGAATGCTTGTACATATTTTTAGAGATCTGTTTGTAGTTTCTTCAATGTGAATTGAAAGAGGTTTTGTGTTGCCATGCCCATTTTCAATTTGAAAAGAATTTTGATATATAAAGAACTTGTATGGGAAGCAAATATATCTTAGAGGCCACACATTATAGAAATGCATGAATGTGGAACACACGTCAAATGTCGCTATGTCGCCACAGCAATGCATGCATTGAGCTGAGAGGTTTGGCTGTAAGTTTTCAGTCATGCTGAAATATGGTAGCTGTCTTCTATACAGGAGGAACTACGGATAAAATTTTAACGTACACAAATGCTTGCATGTAATAAACTGTAAAGAATACAAAACTCCATCTTTGTATCAATTTAATCAATGTTTTCTCCAAAAAAATCATCGATGTTAATAAAAAATAGAGAACTCCATCTATAAACCAGTGTTAGTAAAATTGTTTGGAACCGCTCTGATTCTAATTCATTTTAATTTTGTTAGAATTCGTAATTTGAATGGTTGGCTGACTTATTTATGGACAGATTATAGAACTTGTCCTGATAATAAATTCCAAGATTCGCGCGGGAAACTCAGAATATTCGGTCCTGGTGACGCGTTTGGTTAGCGCTCGCGCCAATTTCTCCATTTTGACACGTCCCTCCCATTTTCTTGGAACTGCCCGACCAGAGGATCTTGGTTGTCCTTCGATTATCTTCGTCGCACGTAGAAGGTGCGCCCCCTCTCTAAAAGGTTCAATCTATTTCTTGTTCAGTTCAATGTCTCAGAAATTTATTGCTTTTTTCCCCTTTATTCAATCTGTGGTATAATTTGTTGTGCTGAGCCTTTTTTTTTGTGGTGATTAGATTTTGTTCCTTGCTATGTTGAGACAATTGTTGAGAAGTTCAAACATAATACATGCCCATTATAATGCGTAATCCTCAACCTTAATATGATGTATGTGCACTTCTTTATTATGGATACATCCTTTTGAATCATTGTATTTCCTTCCCCTTTGTGATGTAAATCATAAATTGTGAACCACTTTGCCTCAAGCTGGTACGAAAGGGGGGCATCTGATATTTTTTTAACATAATGCCTTGGTGCGTTCTGAAGAAATCCCCATTTACAGCTCAGATAGCTTTTAAGTTACAACAGGAGTTATGCTGTGTATTTGATTAATAGTTTGATGGAATTTGTTTGTTTCTTTTGACTGACGGCATCGAGTATAACATCTGGAAATAGTTTCTCTTGGCTTCTCTAGGAAGTCGATGTATACTTCATTTGGTTCTAGTACCATACGATGGATGAAGATATTTATGAAAGATTTTTTTCTTCGACTTTGTCAAGTATAAGATCCGCCACTAGTTTCATTTGACTGCCCAAGGAAAATCTCTACACTCCATTTGTTTCAAGTAATATATGGTTTTGATGGAAGTAATTTTTGAAAGATTTTCTTAGGATATTTTCATATTTGATTATTTAATGTATTTGTTGCCTTCTTTGCGGCTTTTTCGATAAAATATGAAGCCTGCCTTATGATGTCTGTAGAGTTGCGGCGGTTTCTAATCCAGTTATGCTATCAAGTTCTGGGGTCGTAGTTCCAGCTATTGTTCATATTGAAGATGAAAATATTGAAGATTTTTGTGAAAGAAGTCTTCGATTACCATCCACCTGAGTGGGCAACAGTAATTTCGGGAGCCTTTGTTCTTATTACCCTTTTGCTTTCAACATACCTTCTCACTGACCACCTATCTTCCTATAAAAATCCAGAGGTTTGATCTTTTGTTATATATTCCCTACAGCTAAATAATTATTTGAACTTTCAAGCATTTTTTGAATTCTACATTTGACATGATTTTTCCAGGAGCAGAAATTTCTAATTGGTGTTATTCTCATGGTTCCATGCTACTCCCTTGAATCTGTAAGTTCTTGGGCATCTGTTGATCTTATATAAATAGGTTCTGTATGTAGGTGTCCTTATAATAATCAAAATCTTTTTTATATGAATTGAATGTCTTTTCAATGACAAGTAGTTTGCTTCGTTGGTTAACATTTTTTTTGCGATTATATTCTTTTCAATGACAACGAGGAGATATTCTTTCTGTACTAATGCGATTATACCATTTTATTTTTTGCTGCATGCATTTTTATTATATGTATTTGGTATCCCTGACACCTATTTTCCCCAAATTTTGTGGCATATGAATTAGTTTGCTTCGTTGGTTAACCCATCAATTGGTGTCAACTGTGAGATCCTGCGGGACTGCTATGAATCATTTGCAATGTACTGCTTTGGACGGTATCTTGTTGCTTGCTTAGGTATGAATCAAACGACCATGTTTATAATTGTCTGTGACATGTAGTGATATAGATATGATACTATGAGCTATTTTTATTATGAGATTAATGCTGCTTTTAAAGAAGTACTACCTTTGGGTCTCAAGCACTAAATTATTGAATTTATATTTATTTGGTCCATCCGCAACTGGTTAAGTGTAGATGATTTTTTTATTTTCCCTTTCATTCAGGTGGTGAGAAGAGAACAATTGAGTTTATGAATTTGCAAGGTCGCTTAAGTTCTAAAGCACTACTTCTAGATCATGGCTCTGAAACGGGTTACATAAAGCATAAATTTCCAATGAACTATTTGTTAAGACCATGGAAACTGGGTGAATGGTTTTACCAAGTTGTGAAGTTCGGAATTGTTCAATATGTATGTCAGCTTTGTTATACAGATGCACTTTTTTTCTCTCGGAAAATTGGAAAGATAATTGGATCTTTTCTCTGCAGATGATAATAAAATCATTCACTGCCCTGTTAGCTGTAGTTTTACAACGCTTCAATCTCTACTGTGAAGGAGAATTCAATTTACAGTGCGGGTAGGTTTATTATGATATCTAGAGGAATTTTGTTTGTCTTTTTTCTTTAATTTTCTGTAGCATTTAACTGATCTACTCCTGTTTCTCTTTCTTCATTTCCTCTTTGTGTGACATCAATGGCAAGTTTTTTGTGTCAATTACATTTATCTCTAAATCTTTGATTTCTCATAAATGCAGGTATCCCTACATGGCAGTGGTTCTGAACTTCAGCCAGTCATGGGCGTTGTATTGTTTAGTTCATTTTTATACTGTAACAAAAGATGAGTTGGCTCATATAAATCCGTTAGCCAAGTTCTTGACATTTAAATCAATTGTTTTTTTGACATGGTGGCAAGGTGTAGCAATTGCAATTTTCTATGCTCTAGGCTTGTTCAAGAGCCCAATAGCTCAGGGTTTGCAGTTTAAGTCGAGTGTTCAGGATTTCATTATTTGTGTAGAGGTGTGTATAACCTTTATGGAGTGCCGGGTAGCAATAAGTAACCATATATTACTCTCAGCAATGGTGTTATAAATCTTCCTGCACTTTCTGATAAGGTGTTTATTTTTCCAGCACAGATGGGGATTGCTTCTATTGTGCACTTGTATGTTTTCCCTGCTAAACCGTATTCCCTCTTGGGTGACCGAATTCCTGGTGTCTCAGTCCTTGGGGATTATGCCTCTGTTGACTGCCCTATAGACCCTGATGAGGTTAGGGACAGTGAGCGACCCACAAAACTGAAGTTTCCTCTGGCGCAGGATATTGACGCCAAGACAGGAACTGCTATTAGGGAAAGCGTGCGTGATGTTTTGCTCGGTGGTGGTGGATACGTAAGCTTTTACGTTAGCGCTCTTGTGCTATAGTTGCATAACATTCTGAAACTTTATGATTTATATTCTCCTTGCATTCAGTGGAATAATCTGGCATATTTTGGGGGTTGGGTGTCTGATAAAATTATGGAACCTTTTTGCCTTCATATTTTTAGAGCATTTGGATGTCATTGCACCAGAGTGGAACCAATGGGCGTGCCATTCTGAGCTGGTTGACCATATTGTTATCTGCAGTTAATTCAAATTAAACTCAGTATGATTCCTCTTTTACAGATCGTGAAGGATGTGAAGTTTACTGTTACTCAAGCAGTGGAACCTGTGGAGAAAAGTATCACAAAGATCAATGAGAAACTACACAGATTCTCGCAGAACATGAAGGGACATGAGCAGGAAAAACAGGAGAATAAGGATGATGGTGGTCTTAATTCATCTACACAAACTAGAAGGTTGATCCGGGGCATTGATGACCCTCTTTTAAATGGGACTGCCAGTGATAGTGGTGCAAGAAGGGGAAAGAGACATCAACGAAGAAGATCAGGGGTTATCACAGTGCAGATAGCAGTGGTGAAAGTAGTGATCAAAGTTACGGTGGTTACGAAATTCGTGGGCACCGGTGGATTACGAAGGATTAAACATGGACACAAGCAAAGCTGGTAGAAACGAGACCACGAAAATGCATAACTCCGAGCTGTTTAATGTTATATCCTTTGCTTGGCATGCATTTTGGAGTGGCTACCTCCAAGTGTGGTGCTTTTTCCAGTACTACTACCATCATTCATCATTTGGTTGCTTGTGCACATTGCAGAGCCCTATTTACCTTGGAGAGTGAACTGCATTTCAGACCTGATTGCAGATTTGCTGGAGTTGGGTGGAGTGGTAGGTTGAGGTTGAACTTTTGAGAAGTTAGATTTGAGCTAGGGGATATGATATGATGTGGTGGAAGGCTCTCTGTAGGTCTGGAAGATTAAGAGCTTTCTGTCTTTCATGTGCCATGAACATTCCAAGTGATCTGCTGTAGGTCTTATGAACACCAAAAACTTGTCTATACCAAAGCATTTCTGGAGATTGATCGAATGTTTATAGTTATAAAGAAAATATATTAGTTCTATTCAATGGAAAAAACATGTCCATCCTACAGGACAATTCATCGGTGATTTTGTTCGAGAGTAATCATGTTTTGTAAGGTTTTACGGCCAAATTGGTTCCGATTAGCATCTGAATATGCACAGGCGATAAGATTTATTTATTATCAAAAAAGATTGAAAGTCGACATTGACAATGGACCGATGTTTTCGCCACGGCACAAGCAAAAACAGGCCCATGAGAAGGCCCATTAATTGTACGGCCCATGAAATTGAGGCACCCAACCTGTTCTTGATTTTGAATTATGATGCAGACACGTTGCATCGTCTCTAATTGGATAAGTAATCCACGTCTTAACCCATTTCTTCAGTGACAGACACAGTGAAAGGCATCACAAGGACACAGACTCACAGTCCACTCCATCAATTTTAAGCAAAAAGTAGCTGCCGTCACGTTAAAGCTAGTGCAAAAATATTGGATCGATTACATTGCAGCCACACAATGGCATCGATCATCTGTGTTTGTTTGAGCTTGAGTTGAGCCGGGTGAGATTCAAATTGAGTTCGTCAAACTAGAATTAACTTAATTTTAATTTAGTTTCACATTTTTTAATATGTTTTTACAAATATTTAAATAAAAATCTGTATGAAAATCTTACTTTAAGCCAGGCCAAATACGAGTAAATGAGGTTATTTTGCCGAGTAGAAGATAAAACAGAGCTCAATAAAGATATAAGACAAGCTTATATATGTTTTCAAAAGTGAAAAGATGTTATTATTATGTTGACAAAAAAGCAGAAGAAGATAATTATTATTGAGTTGAAAATTTGGAATAATTTAATAAAATCTGAGCTATGTTGGTGATTTGGTTCCGCGTGTGGAGAAGTACGTGTCGTTGGTCTGTGGGAAACCGACAAATAGATTCTTGCCGTATCTATCAAACATTGTCGGGACTCCTGCCAGTTAGAGGGCCAAAGGCTTGTGAGGAGTGTGATTAAAGAGATCGAGTTCAGAGGGTGGAAGGATGCAGTCTTGTGTCTGTGATCGTTTCTTCCGACTTGGGTCTTCCCCGTTTTGTTGCCATCGAGCAAGGGTGAGAGCAATTTTGATTGGTGGTGTTTGAAAAATGCCGTCTTTTGATGTTTTTGGTTAGTGGATTGGTGTTGTGTTTCTTGCCTCGTGTTGGGCTTGATTCATCTCATTATTGTCATTATTTTTTTTCCAAGTTTGTGTGAATGGAATGGTGGAATGTTTTTAGGTGACATTTGTGCACCTCTTTTAGTTTGTTGAAATTTGGCTAATGTGTAAGTTCATTTTCATTTTCCTATCTTGTTGACTGCAACTGGTGTCACTGGGGACAGCACATGTTTCACAGTCCTGTTTTGCTGAAACACATTGATTATTAGAATCTGTAGAACAAATTTTTTTTATCACCTTAATCATTGTTTTGCTATATGGTTGAATTTTGTTGGACTCTGGATTGGTGAGCAAGATTTTTACTTGCTTGATTTTCATTAGGTATTTATCCTGTCGGAGCGAGGTAATTCTGAATTCGTTAGGAGGGAATCATCCGCATATGTTCCTTAGTTTTTCGCTTATCCGGAGCTCTAACATTCTTCAAGGATGTCTGCTTTAAGTTATTCAATAATTTGTCATTTCTGTGATTCATCCAATTTCTCACAGGATTCGAATGTGAAATGGTCTCTTTCCAAACTGCGAATGACATGCAATGTCACAAATTCTGGCAAATATTTTGGTCCAAGTAATGGTCCTCTTGGTCCTCAAAGATTAACCATCCAAAGGAAGGTATGTGGAGTTATATTTAAGTGCTGTTTGTATAATACTAGCACTTTGCCATTCACATGTTTTCTGTCTTCGATTATCATAGGTAAAGCATCCAACAAAGATGTCAGCCATAGCAGAAGATGACATTTCTGTTATGTTATCTTCAAGTGAAGATGGTGATAAGATTGAACTTCTTTCCTTGGATCCAGCTCTGGAGTCATTTAAGGATCATTTTATACACAGAGTGGGGAGATATATACAACAGAAAATGTTGATTGAAAAGTATGAAGGCGGCCTCGAGGAATTTGCAAAAGGTCAGGGTAATGCACCAGTTTTGGGTTAACAACTGTAGTGCAGTTACATGTGGTCTTTACTGGTCACTCATAATGTCACATTTTAGTTGTGCAGGATATTTAAAGTTTGGGTTCAACAGAGAAAAAGATTGTATTGTTTATCGTGAGTGGGCTCCAGCTGCACAGTAACTTATCTCAACATTTTCTTGCAATGTTATTATATAGTTTCTATCTCTATGTATACTGATGAAGGTAAACTTCAATGATAGTTTTCAGCAATAACAAGTCCCTAATCTTGTATAGGGTTGGGTCCTAACAAGGAGAAGCAACCTGCAGTAATCAAGCAAGGGATAGATCTAACAGCAGACCTTATACCCTGCAGTTGATGTCGCCAACAACCAAGAGTTGATAGGCTGAAATTGGTGAAGTAGAAAGAAAATTTGAGCAGCAGTATCAGGCAAAAAATAGAAGAAGAAGAAGAAACTGCCGTGAGGGATAACTTGTGTCTTTATTCAATAATCAAATTTGTCTACTAATCACACAACTAGGAAAATAAGATAACTCCATAACTAACATATGTCTCCTCATAAGAATAGATTCAACTAATCATAAGACTCTTACTTAAACTAGGAAAACTAATAAGACAGCAACTAAATAGACAAAACCAACTCAATGTCTAATAATAAAAGTCGACTCCATGAATAAACTCTAATATGCAACTTGCTTTTCTTTATCAACCACGCCATGCTTATCCTTGTTGTTCTTCTTTTTTATCTCATAAACAATACCATATTTAGAATGGTCCTTCTTCTTATAATAGTCTTCCTCAATTTGATCAACATCTAATGAACTAGAAGAAGATGAAGATAAGTTATCAAACTCATGTACTTGTTCAATCACCTGCATGATTATTGGCTACTTGGCATTGTCTCTAGTTAAAGTTAGTTATAATAGGAAACAAGCAAATTTCTGAAATATACTTAGAAAGAATCAAGCCTTCCTACGTCATGTTTTCGCAGCTGTGTATGCCGTTTTCCTTGCTGAACTTTCCAAAATATAATAAAGTTTCCAAGCTTGTGAAATTACATCAGTACTTTGCCTTCATAATGTCTGGGAGAAAGCTAGAATTAACCAAGCATGTCATAACAGGATCCTTTCTTTTGATGGATAACAGGGCAGTTGTTGCTAATGCAAATACCTAAATCAGCTCAAGTTGATTTGGAGGCTAATAAGCATTATGTGCGGTTATAGAAGTGCTCATTTATTGAATGCCAAAATAAACTGCATGTAGATAATTTTGCGGCATTAAACATATGATTTTCTAGTAATTTGTCATATGTTCATTTAAGCATTCTACTTAAAATGAAATGCATCTCTACCACATTCAATGTAATTTCTAATATGCTTGCTGTGGTTTTTCCATGCATAAAACTGCAGGGAAGCACAATTGATTGGAGACTTCAATGGATGGGATGGTACAAATTATAGGATGCAGAAAGATCAATTTGGCGTGTGGGCAATAAAAATCCCTGATATTGATGGAAAGCCTGCTATTCCACATAACTCTAGAGTCAAGTTTCGTTTTATGCATGGTAATGGAATATGGGTGGATCGAATTCCAGCGTGGATCAAGTATGCAACACTAGATCCGACAAGATTTGCTGCTCCGTATGATGGAGTTTATTGGGACCCATCCCCTTCAGAGAGGTGCTGTTATTTTTCTGCTATTTGTTGTTTATAGTTTACCAGTTTGAGTAGTTCCAACTTCAATAGACAAGCATTTCAAATTGTTGTTGAATACATGACAAGCCGCCAATACGGCAATTCTTCAGCATCAGGTTCCCCCTAATCCAAATTAGGGATATGAGTGAAACCAAAACGACTAAGGCATCATCTTGATCGAGTGCTCATATATGCTTGTTAGTTTGAATCGTTAATTGCTTTATAGATACATTTTTTTATATTTGTAGTTCTGTTGTTCAAAGATATTGTTGAATTTGCAAGTCATGCAGGTACCACTTTAAGCACACTCGACCCCCAAAACCAGAAGCCCCTCGCATATACGAGGCTCATGTTGGGATGAGTGGCTCTGAGCCCCGAGTTCACTCATATAGAGAGTTTGCTGACAATGTTTTGCCTCGTATCCAAGAAAACAACTATAACACGGTTCAGTTGATGGCTATCATGGAGCATTCTTACTATGCCTCCTTTGGATATCATGTGACAAACTTTTTGCCGTTAGTAGTAGATCAGGCACACCTGAGGACCTAAAGTATCTAATAGATAAGGCCCATGGTTTGGGCTTGCTAGTCTTGATAGATGTTGTTCACAGCCATGCAAGCAACAATGTGACTGATGGTTTAAATGGTTTTGATGTGGGTCAGGGCTCTCAAGATTCGTATTTCCACACTGGATCCCGTGGCTATCATCAACTGTGGGATAGCCGACTTTTCAACTATGCCAACTGGGAAGTGTTACGTTTTCTTTTATCCAATTTGCGATGGTGGTTGGAAGAATACCAATTTGATGGGTTCAGATTTGATGGAATAACCTCAATGTTGTACCACCATCATGGAATTAATATGGCTTTCACAGGAAATTATGCTGAGTATTTCAGTGAGGCAACTGACGATGATGCTGTAGTTTATATGATGTTGGCTAATAACTTGATCCACAAACTCTTGCCTGAAGCAATTGTAGTTGCAGAAGACGTCTCAGGTATGCCAGGATTAGGTAGACCCATTTCAGAAGGTGGTGTTGGGTTTGATTATCGCTTGGCGATGGCCGTCCCTGACAAGTGGATTGATTATTTAAAGAACAAGAAAGATGAGGAGTGGTCTATGACAGAAATTGTCTCAAGCCTAACTAATAGAAGGTATACCGAGAAATGCATTTCGTATGCTGAGAGCCATGATCAGGTATATTGCCAAATTGTTTTTTTTCTTTAACTGAACTGTTATGTTGATTTTTTCTCATGAACTTAACTATTCAACACAAGCTTCTCATCTAGAATTGCAAATATTGTCTTGTGAATGTAGGCTCTTGTTGGGGACAAGACAATTGCATTTTTCCTGATGGACAAAGAAATGTATTCGGGCATGTCCTGCCTAATACCAGCATCTCCTATAATTGAGAGAGGAATTGCACTGCACAAGGTTTATTATTCTTTAATGTTGCTCCAATGTGGCTGCTTCTGAATTTTTTTTTAAATATTGGATTATTATGACTACTTTCCTGTGTGCATATTAATTGTTGTTTTTACTTCTGTAATTGTAGAATTTTAAAACCGTGCGACAGAAAGTTCATATCTGGAAGCAAATATCTTATATTTCAGAAGAATTTTCTGTTCTTTTTTATATTGTTTAGGTTCTAAGACATAACCTTTGCTTCAATGAAGTTCATTTTTTATTTGGCTGCTCATATTTGTGCAAATGATGCAGATGATTCACTTCATAACAATGGCATTAGGTGGTGAAGGCTACCTTAATTTTATGGGAAATGAGGTAAGGTTCCATGCTTGTAGATAATGTCATTAAACTGATATTTCTCATTTCATTTAAAGTCTGATATCATTAGAAATTTTCAGTTTGGTCATCCAGAGTGGTTAGACTTCCCAAGAGAAGGCAATGACTGGAGTTATGTCAGGTGCAGACGTCAGTGGGACCTTGTTGATACTGATCACCTGCGATACAAGGTTGGGAACTTTGATCTGCACACATTCTCGTTCCTGTTCTGATACTAGGTTCTGTTGCATTCCTAGTGTGTTTGGAATAACAATCTTCAAAAATAAATTAGGTTTGTCCTGTGGACATGATCACTCCCTAAAATATTCGATTATTGTTATCATCATCCAGTTTATGAATGCTTTTGATCGAGCTATGAATGCACTTGATGACAAGTTTGGGTTCCTCTCATCATCAAAGCAGATAGTGAGCAGCGCAAGCGAGGAGGACAAGGTATGTGCATAATCAGAACCACTTGGGTGGTAATTACACAGTAATAAATGGTAGTATTGGTCTAGTTAGAGATGGAATCTTTTCTCATCTTGTCGCATCATTCATGTACCATAACTGACTATTGTACTCCTAATTATATACTGTAACTGATCGAGCAATGCATAAGCCAGCCTATTTATCTTTGAGCCACCATTCCAGGAAGTGCAAAGCCTATTATGTAGCTAGAAGCCTCAAACAACTTCATGTGTTTCTCGAGTAATGATCATTATCTTTTTGAACTGTGCTGTATGAAATGTAGAAACTAAAATTGTCCCTTTGCAGGTCATTGTCTTTGAACGAGGAGACTTGGTTTTTGTTTTCAATTTCCACCCAGAGAACACTTATGAAGGGTAATCTGTTTCATTTACAAATAGACAAAAGAGAGCAAATTTGACTCCATTATCCATTTTTTCTTACTGGTTTTCTTTCCAAGTAAAGGTATAAGGTGGGTTGTGACCTCCCCGGAAAGTACAGGGTTGCCCTAGACAGTGATGCTTGGGAGTTTGGCGGACCTGGAAGGGTAAGCATCTACCATTTGAGCAAAACTGAAGACACAACTAAGAAAGACATGAACATTTACGTCCTAAATGGTCTGCGTAGGTGGGGCATGATGTAGATCACTTCACTTCTCCAGAGGGGATCCCAGGAAAACCGGAGACTAATTTCAACAATCGCCCCAATTCTTTCAAAGTGTTATCCCCTCCTCGCACTTGTGTGGTATGCTTCTCCTTATTTGTTCTCATCAAACCGTCATTGTAAACCAAAGAATGTCTGCATTTACTGTGTACTATTGTCAACAATGCAGGTTTATTGCAGAGTCAATGAGGAAGCAGAAGCCAGCAATAAAGATGAGATTGGTAGTGCAGAGAAGTCCATGGCTAGCGAGAACAGTGATAAAACTCTCATCACAGCTGATGGTGATATTGGTTTGGATGCTGCAGCGATCGCAGCTTCTGATATTGATACTGTGGCAATCTCAACTTCTGAGGATGCTGCAGCAATCTCTACTGCTGATAATATTATTGTGGCAATCTCAACTTCTGAGGATGCTGTGGCAATCGCAACTTCTGAGGATGCTGCCGCAATCTCAACTTCTGAGGATGCTGCGGCAATCGCAACTTCTGAGTTGGGAGAACCATCAAAAGTTGGATTTGATGATTCCTTGACAGAATAGAGATGCTGGATTTGTAGCAATTTTTGGAAACATGATGTTTAAAATCTAATGATAGGTCCGCGGAGGGGCCGATAATCCTTTTTAAGAGTGTATCATGAATAAGTATAAAAACCTTTTATTGAAAATAAAAATAAATAATATGCATTTCAATGATGTTGATCGTTCTCTATCTTCCAACCTGTTTTGTTCTCTTCTTTTAATGTGTCATGGAAATGAAATGTACCCATTCAAACTGTGTCCCCAGCATGCCGATTCCAAACATCACTTCTTGAGGCATCCCATTCTACACAACCGAAGACAAGAGGTGCTACGATACCTAAGAAGATATGAAAAATGCATTACATTTACCAGAAGTAAATGTTGATTAACCAGCATTTGCTACATATGTAGTAATGCAATGGATCAATGTAAAGAACAGATTCAAATATGAAAATTGGCATTTGCCTTTATGCATAAATTATTGAATGCATTTGACCAAACATGTGAATCAAATTAACCGGCGCAATTCTCCGGTAAGCAAGGCAAAATTCCGGTGTTGAGAGAGTATTGGATGAACTGCAATTTCTCTAATTCTTGTCGACAAGTCATTGTTTTCGGAGCTGTTTATATTTTTCATTCCATTGAACATGGTCTGCAAAATCTGCAAAGGATCTCCATGGCTCACAATCAAGATTGCACACCTATAATATGATGTGAACAGGCTCAGCAAAATTTCTTAGCACATAGCCAGAACAAACTCTCAAAGAAAAAGACTTTTACGTCCAAAAACAAAAGAATGCTTCCTCCCATAAATCTGAATATCCTAGTTTTTCGTCTCTTATTTGAACTAGTCTTCATCATTTACAAGAACAGTTGTTATTCTCTTTGGTCAGACACAACCTTGAATAACAGGTGATGTATCAGCAAAAACGATTTAAGTTTTCAATGCAATTTTTATAAATTATAGGCTACTTTAATCAAAAATAAAATAAGCAGTACCCTTGAAACTCCTCTCGATGGCCATTAAAGCGCTTGTAAGCCTTGATAAAACATCTGCAACACTCTCTCCACCTTGTGGTCGGATGAAAGGATCCTTTTCGTCCAGTGCCCAAATGTCAGCATACTGTTGAAATCCAAGTATGAAAAGTAACTGTAAGTCTTTCAAATAAACAAAATAAAACATAAATCACATTGAAGGTAATTAAATATTACAGATATATTTTCTAAGACAAAAAAATGTTTCCTTCTTGACCACCTAGGGATTTACGTGGACAGAAAAAGTTGCAATGCAATTAATAAAAAATTTACTCCATATAAATGCAGTATATATAACGTAAAAGAATCATCTATTCAAAAATTAAGCACACAGATATTGTCAATGAGTGACAAGTTTGAAGAAACAGGTTTAAAGAAAATCAATCATATCCAATAACAATTTATGCTCACTTTGTCATGCGAAAAAAGCTCAAAAGTTGGTCCAAAGAATCGCTCCCGAAGTTCATCAATAACCTGCACAATGGCAAACAATTGAAAAAATGTAAGCTAAAACTGAACGTCAAAATTATATAGAGGTAATGCATTCACTTATTAGAGAAGCAGGAGCTTCACCTTGCACTGTGGACTTTCAAATGGTAAATTCAAGACTTCAGAGACCATTTTAGCAGTGTCAGTTGTCCTTGAGAAAGGTGAATAGCAAATACGAACTCTATCAAGATCTATGTTGCATTCTTCTAGTTCCTATACACAAATAAGTCAAATTAAAGCATTTGCAAATTAAAGACGAGATCTGATCAGAAGCGAGCAAGCGGTAAGTGCAATCATGTCAAGCTGGAAGAAAAGAAATTGATAAATAAAAATTAACAAATGTAAAAGGAGCAACCTTGGAGAACAAGTCCCCAGCTAATCGTGCCTGTCCAAATCCTTCAGTCGCCAACCCATATTCCTTGAGTAAGCCGTTTTCCTGTGAAGTTGGTGTTGAAATTTTAAATTCGTCTAGCCATTAGGAATCAGTGATCTCCAAAATGATCTGGATGGCAACAATTACTAAGCGTGCGTTTACACAGGAACAATAATGCAAACATGCTTTGCACAGTTAAAACTTGAAAACATTGCACATTAGAATCTACCAAAAAACATGGTTCTCTAGTAGCACTTGATTCTTCATCCTGCATGCCATTTAGGCACTGATTCGCACATTTCACGGCAACAAATTAGTTCAGTCATACATGTTAGCATGCGCCAGTGTGCCTCGGTTAATCAATCAATACGGCGAACAACGACAATCAAACCGACTTGGAAACCAAAGATCAACACAAACGCAGTGTTTTATAAAAATGCTCCTGATCAAAGCGGCTATTCCGTGGACAAGGCAGTGGAAATCCCATTCCATTAAACATATAGTAGCACGACGACATAAAACACTTCATCTTCCCAATTTGCAAGAAGCAATAAATCAAACAATTTCACCCCCTTCACGCCACAAATTTACATGACAAATATGCTACACACACAAAAAAAAAAACACATCCAAATGCAGAAACACGTAAATATACAATCAAAAAAAAAGGGAAGGGGAGAAAGAATCGGGTACCAAGGAGGAGATGATGAGGCCCTTCTCGTTGGGAATGCTCTTGCCATGCCTAAGAACCCAGTACTTGTTTTGGAGGGGAGGTTGGGCCGACATTGGTGAGGAATTGGATTGATTTGGCGATGGTGGCCAAGTAGTTGGAGCGGGAGAAGTTGTTGACTTCCACTTCCACTTCCACTTCTGTTGGAAGTAAATCTCATTCGGAAGAGTGGGTTTTGGGTTCGCCAGGGAGCGACGCCGATGGAGACGCCGAGCGTCTCCACCGTCGATCGTCCCTGGAATCGACGGTGGAGACGCACGGCGTCTCTATCGGCGTCGCTCCTGGGCAGACCCAAAAATTTTTCCATTCGGAAAAGATAAATCTTTGCTGTGCAGAACGGATTCTGTTAAAGCAGTTGCCAACTTCCCGCCGTTAAAGATCTGCACCGTCATCTCGAGCGGTCGGTTCGTCGGTCCCGAATGTCCGAACCCGTATATTCATTTTCCGATTATCCGACCCGTATATTCATTTCATTTATTATATTATTTATATCCGATTTGAATCTATCAATCCTTAATCCGTACATTCATTTCATTTGATATATTATTTATATCCGATTTGAATCTATCAAACCCTAATCCCATCGAAACGGTGTGAGTGAGTATGAATAAAGAAGGCATTTAAGGTATTTAAAGGGCCTTCGAAAAAACTTTCCCTCAAGATAGAAATTATTTACCCTCAAAATCCGGCTACTTGGGCGCCTATTATAAATATCTTATTTTTTTTAAGTGAATTTTTTTGTTTATATTAAAATGTGACTTCGGATTTTAGATGGGCAGGCGGGTTGAGATTTGGAATTTGGGTGTAGTATTTAGAAATATTTGGATTTTTTATGTAGACTTTGATTGGTCAATCTTAAAAGTATTTTATGAAAATACTGTAATCTTTTCTCAATGAAAATATATTTATGGAAATACATCCATTACCATTGTTCATTTCCTATCACACACAAAAAAAGAGAAAACAAAAGAAAAGAAAAACAAAAAATAAGAACAGAACCTCGGGCTCATCAATGAAAAACTATATTTCGATCATGCTCTCACTTTCCCTTGTCTCAATTAGTATAAAGTTAACATCAAGTAAATATATTTTTCTTAAAATTTCAGTAAAGAAGAATTGTCGACATGAGCATGTATCGTACACAAGGTTCATGAGCCCTTTGCTCAGAACTTGCAGTGTTTCTGAGATGAAGCAAATAAAATGCCTAGATCATTCATAACCAACGCACATGATAAAAAATATAAGTTATCCTTCTCAGCCAAACATCGTATCATACTAACAAATAATTACATGATTCATCATGATTTGTATTGATGCATTAACAGACGCAAAAACCCAGATAACAATCATCTACACTGTAAAGTTTTTGACGACGCTTACATTGTGAATTTGTGGATTACATTTGAACGGTTCGTCTACAAAACCACCATAATCTGCTCTTTCAAGGCATCATAACATTTTTTTCTCTCCCAAACTGGTTGAATTCAGATCCTACAATTGGCAGCTGAAGAGAAATAGTTAAAAAATAAACTACATGCCATACAAGAAATTGAACGTACAAATTAATTTGACAAAAACGGAACTTAACTCGAGGAAATCTGAACTACAAGTTTGCAGAATTTTGATAAATCTGGAAATTGTTTAAATAGTTTATTTGGCTGCGAGCACAGCTAAATCATTGAACAATTTGTTGACAAAGTGAATTTGAACATGCACACTCGTTATAAGGATAGGAGATAAGGCAATCACTCTGGAGCAGTAAAGCTTGTCAGCAATTATATTATGCAGAAAGAAGCCGTAAAATTGCCTAACATAGTATATTGAGCACATATGTTATATAGGAATAGAAATTGCAATCCACAACATGTGACTAATATATACTCACAGCAGTAAACAAACTGGTTGAAGTCCAACGTCACCCTCCCTTTTTGATCCACGTCAAAAGATTTAAACAAATTCCTACAGGTTTGATAGAACACCAAAGGTCACCAAGGCTAAAAAAATGTTCAGCTAAAGATGAATTATCAGTTGATTCATACCTAGCAGATTGAACAAATATACAAAGTGAAATAAATTCATCCAATCGAAATGTGCCCTTCTTTTTTCATCAAAGCTCTGTAAACAGCAAAAAAAAATCAGACTGCAAAACTTTGAAATCGGAACAAATCATCTTAAATAATTAATACATCAAACTGATGATAACACAAATTTAAATGAGCAATGATGCACGAAATTTCAAGTACAGAAAACAATTCCCATTAAATCCTGTAGCATAATGTCATATGCACCAAGAATATGAAAGAACCAGTGGCTAAATGAATAATATCTTGAGCTATACAACTGAAGTGCCTAGACAAACTTAGGACTTCATATTCATTGTCGTCTTCATCTTCATCCACCTAGTACCCCCAAAGGGTGTCGGGGGCATGGACCTTAAACTAGGATCTATGCAATTACAAATGACTAATTTTTTTATGGCCGGATGCTCTTCCTAACGCAACCCTCCTCTTTTATCCGGGTTAGGGACCGGCAATGCAAAAGCATTGGCGGAGTTATACTTAATTTTCTCTTATGGCTCCGAGACAAAACAATGAAAAAGGAAATGCTCATATAATGTTTTTAGAGATCTATATTTAGCACAAGACTTCTTATAAATTTATAATTATCCATCATCAACAAAATCTAAACCACATTATCATTTTGATATGGTAGCATCCTTTAAACCGCAAATACTTTGATTCAATTATGAAAAGGAATGAACTAAAACATTTTCTGCAACATAATCTTTGTCATAAACTCAAGAAACATGATTGCCAATATACACATGACCTGAGAAAACACCCAGCACATGCAAAAACCTATTCCAATAAGCACACACATATAGCAATTGAAATATACCCATAAGAATACATACCTCACAAACTGAATAGAAGGCCGGAGAGTCCAAGGAGAATTCAAGTTTTATCAAACCCTACAGGTATAGCCAACACGTAAACAATTGGAAAAAGAACAATGTAGACTGCATGGCATCAACAGAAACCTATGTTTAACATCATCTGACTCAAAATTAGAATGGAGAAGAGTGGTTTGAAAGTATTTGTAATAATTTGAAGAGCCGATGTGTCTGCCACACCATATTCCAATTCCAAGCTATAATAAAAGGCAGGCAGGCCGTCCACAAACTAAAAATCTTATTCATAAAATACCTTGAGAGAAGACTAAAAATAAATAACACGCACATATAGCTATTTTAAAGAGTAAACTAAAGATGGCAATACCTCATAAACTTCATTAAGGGTAAGAAATCCACGGCCTCTGTAGTACACAATTTTGAAAGAATTAATAGGAAAATAAGTAATTGCTATGTCGTAAACAAGATTAAGGGATTACAAAAAACGGCACAAAAATCTCATCATTCTTCCAAAAGGAAGCAAGCATGAGGGCATATTGTAATAAATTTGGTGGCAATTTCCCTGTGAAAGGAATATGTAAAAGAAAACGATACAGAGAACACAAGAAATAAATGATGTTCTAATAAATTGACTCCTCAAGTAGATCAGGATTTCACTATAAATAACATAACAATTACAAACACTCTATGCCTCCAGAATGATACAAAACCTCAATAAACTTCGTTCGTCCGGTGAAATAGCATACAGGCTCTATCTAATCGAAAAAATGTGCATAGACAATGAATTAAAACAGGAGAAAGGTCTTCAAGACTGCAATCGGACTCCACATGCATATCGCTTCATTAAAAAAGAAAAAAGCGAGAGATCATATCTAAAATCTCCAAAGACATCTACATCTCATAAAAAAAGTCTTATCCAAATAATAATAATAATAATAATAGTAATAAAAACAATAGAACCTAACGCACAGGCGGCTATTTACCTCTCCAAAGCCGAAAATGCATCTTGAACCTGGATGAACATATAAAGAGAATGGGTAACACCAGTCGTCTTTGTTGGAACATTTTGCATCAAAAGGTTTGAGTCTTCACTAAAGGAGAACTAACCTTGATGAGAAATTTGTTCAGAGCAAGAAATTCTTTGGAAATGCATTGCAACCAGAAATACCAGGAGTCAGCTACTTTCAAAACACACACAAAAAAAACCTAAGCAAAAAATAAACAAATTGAACGAAAAGAACAGATATATACCATCAAAACTCATAGTCCCATCCCTGTCAAAGTCATACATCCTTCCCGCCACCAAATGAACCAACCAAAGAGACCATCAGTGACCGAATACATTCAAATAAATTACACGTGCAAACAATAAAACAGATTCACCATACCTGATCATCTGTTCAACAACTGAAAGCGAGAATTGGAGGTTGCCCACAGCCAAGGCACTCTGCATGCCCAAAGAACACTGGCAATTAGCTATAGTTTAGCTAGCTAGTCAAGCTCGAAGGTTCGACTGGGAGAGGAAGGGAAGACGGGGGTACCTGGAGCTGCTGGGCAGAGATGTAGCCGGCATGGTTGGAGTCGACACGGTCGAACCACTGCCGGAGAGTCTCGCCGGCTTTGATCTCCTCCATCGCCTTGTCTTCTCCGGTCAGTCCAAAGCCAATTGCACTCTGTTTTGGGGAAAATGCTTCACACGGGTCGGGGAAGGACTTGGTTTTCAGACAATTATTACCCGGGAGGGGTTAACCATACAATTAAAACGTATTAGGAACGAATTTCGTTATATTTCCTGTGTATGTATGGGAGGTAGACAGTGTAGAGACAGCAGAATTTCTTAAACTAAAAGCAATAACAGAAGTTTCAGAACCACCACCCGGCCTGGTCAATATTAAATTACATACTGTTCAGTTTTTCTAAAAAAAATGGAAAGCATGCGTTGGATGTTAATTTTCCTATTAACATTAATTAAATTTTCAAATTTATATCATATATAATCATCTTTAAAATTTTCATTTCAATGAAGGCCGTCAAATCTCATTATTAAAAATTACTGTTAATTGGCTTATTCTTGGCTGGCTAAAGGTTATTACTATTAATTAAATAGCCACTGAATAAATAATATTATCATTTATTTGGTAACCGTATCCTCTTCTAATCTTTATAAATATATGGCCAATGGTCAAAATAAAATGCAAGATTTGAAAATTGATATTTTTTTGTTGTTTTGACGCTTTAATACAAGATTTATAACTGTGATGATCTAGTGGTTTAATCCGTGGTTAGTGATAATTTTTAATTTATAATTTCATTTAGACTGGAGGATATTTTTTATTACACAATTTAATGTAAGTGGTTTTTATATTATTTCATGATTATAATCGAATTAGATTAAATGCATTTCATCTTTATTTTCAGTTAATGACAAAAAGATTGACCAGACAAGGTGAGTCATGGAAAAGGAGGTTGTATTCTTTACTTAATTTTATATAATGAGAAATTAATTTATGAACGATGAATAAACTCTAAGATGTAAGCTATTATTTATTGAAGTACAAAGCAAAGATTAAAACTTTTCGATTTTCTTTCTGGATTTTGAGATGAAATGAATGTATTTTGGATGCTTAATTAAAAGTTAAACTTCACAAAGGTTTTAAATTTTCAATCTAAATTAACACTTTCTTTTAATCCAATATGATTTTAACGTCCAAAAAAACCGTTTTGTCACTGATCTGCAAAAACGATCCTACTAGCAAATAATTTACCATATAAACTTCCTTTATTTGAACAAAACTTCTGAAATTGTTTGAAAGATTGATACTTCCTTATTTGGGTTAGCATAGATTCATGGCCCCTTCCTGGAGCCAAAGATGGTCTGAGCTACTTTGAGCACTTGTTCGACACACATCAGAACAAGCAGAACAGGAACGTTATAGCTATTAGCTAGCTACATCCATACTTGTTCGATCAGACTTCGTCGGTAATTACCTATTCTCTGACGGGAACTACAACAAGCGCTTCGGCCTTCTCCAACACAAGCCCGTAATAGCTTCTCATGTCCAAATCTTTGGGCTCCATCTCCCGGGGAGCTTCAAGCGAAGGAGTGGAGCAGCGTGGCCAGTATGAAGTGCACCACCTTGTCGGCCACAGGCAGCCCCGGGCACGTCCTCCGACCAGCGCTGAAGGGGATGAGCTCGAAGTGATGGCCTCGGAAGTCCACATTCGACTCCAAGAACCGCTCCGGCTTGAAGCCGCTGGGATCTTCGTAGATCCCTTCGTCTCGGCTAATGGCATAAATGTTCACCATCACCTGTGCTCCCTTGGGGATCCTGAAGCCGGCGATATCGACGTCGGCCAGGGCTTGCCGTAGGACGAGAAGCGGCGCGATCTGATGCAGCCGGAACGTCTCCTTCACCACCGCTCGTAGGTACGGTAGGTTGGGCAAGTCTGCGTCGTCTACATCTTTTCCTGCACCGACCACCTCTTTGAGCTCCGTTCGAGCTCGCTCCATGGCGTCCGGGTGGCGGAGCAGCTCGGCCATGGCCCATTCCAGTGTGGCCGAGGTGGTGTCTGCACCGGCCACGAATAGCTCCTATATAATAAATATCTTATTTCTTACCATTCATATAGTATGTAATCTACATTGATTTTGAATATTTGATTTAACTACACTACATAATAAATATAATGGTACCGTTTCAAAACGTTTAATCACTTGTTTTGGAAAGTCAAGCTTATCAATAAGGCATCATTACTTATTATATATCGAAAAGCCGCAGCGTGAAAGTAAAAATCATAGAAGCATTCCCAGGGAAAAGATATAAATCGTGTACATCGATTAGGAGAATGAAGGGAGGGAAGGTGGGAGTACCACAAAGATCTTTTTCATGTAGTCGGGCCATCTTCCTTATCCTCCTCTTGTTGATCGAGAAGAGCATCGAGTAGGTCGTTCTTCCTCTTTAGATGAGGGAATTGCCGGCTCTGCCGACGCTCCACCATCAACAGATCGAAGATCAGATGCAGTCGTTTCATCAGTCGAGACACTCGCCGTCGGTTTCCTTGGAGATCCAAGAAACGGATTGCTGGGAAGAAGTCGGATACGTTGGGCTTGGCAGCTTCATCTTTGAGGTCGCGAGACAGCATCTGGAACTCCGCCGCCGCCTCCGACCTAATGTCGACCAAGTCGGCCGAAAACTCGATGTTCGAGACGATGTTGTTGAGGGTGGCATGGACGAGAGCTGCCGGAAGTTCACCGCCTTGCCGGCACAGCTAGCAGCAGAGAGACTACCGAGTAGCACCTCCACCTTCGTCTTCCTCAACTCCCGAGTGGTCTCCAGAGTATGATTGGTACAAATTACCTAAAATAAGGGTAACATGAAAGCTTTCACCGCTAACTCCTAAAAGAAAAAACAGATGATATCGTAAATATTTATATTTTAAAGTTTTCCATTAAAAAATAGTCAAGTTTAAAAAATTATATTATGAATAACTATTTTTAGAATTTTTATATTAAGTACTACCAAATACTATCAATTATTAAAAAAATAACAAAAATACCCAGAAGATTGATTTTTACTAATACTAAAATATATATTAGATAAAAGTCAAAAATTTTCTACTAACATTATATATAAAAAAGAAAATTTAACTAATAAATAGTAAATATAATATAAAACCATATTATTGATGAGCTAAAAAGCAAAAAATATTTTATATTGAATTTTGGACAATTAAAAAGAAAATTAAATTTTAGGAAGTAAAAATAAATAAAATATATATTTTTAGATGTTCTAAATTTTAATTAGAAATTGTCACATTTTTTAAAAATTAAAAAGTTTGTTTTATCCAATATATTTTTATTATGAATATTTTTTAAAAATAAAATATTATTCATTATATAAAACACAAAAAAATATTTGAGAAAATTTAAAATTAAATTAAAGGTATCATGTTAATAAAATAACTATAAAAGTAAAATATTTTTAAAATATATTAATTGACTTATGTGCGGAATAAAAATTTGAGATGTCAAATACCTAAATGAGCTTATATGCATAGAAGTAAATCCTACCACGGAAAGTGGTAGGCGACGATAAAAATACGAAGTGCAATTAGGGACGCTACCACATCTTTGATATCTATTGTGCAACGATCAGATAGGGTTGCTAATTGAGCGAGTCAGCTCGTGAGCATTTAGCGTTCGGCTCGGCTTGACTCGACTCGAAACTCGACATTTAAATGCTCGACTCGAACTCGAATCTTACGAGCCGAGCTTGAGCAAGGTCGTGTTCGACTCGACTCGACTCGGTTATAACTCGAAATCGACTCGTAGCTCGACTCGAACTCGACTCAATAAAATAATATAATAATATAGTCTTTATATTATATTATATTATATATATATATATATCAATATAATAATAAAGAAGCAAGATAGTTGAGATGGTAAGTATTCACCTTGATGACTTCAAGGTTGTGGGTTCAAACCACATTGACCTCATTTTTTTTTAAGTGAAGTACTTTTGACTTTTAATCGAGCTCGTTTCGAGCTCAACGACGAGCTGAACACATAAAAAATATTTAAGTCGAACTCGAGCATGTATGTCCAAAACTCGTTCGATCTCGAGTCGAGTTCGAACGAGTTTCGAACTATTCGAGCCGAGTTCGAACACATGTTGAGTTCGGCTCGCTCACTCAATTAGCACCCCTACAATCAAATATAGGGGACCATTGAATGGGGATTTTAATCGAGCTCGTTTGGAGTTAACGAACGAGCTGAACATATAAAAATATTCAAGTCGAACTCGAGCATGTATGTCCAAAACTCGTTCGATCTCGAGTCAAGTTCGAACGAGTTTCGAACTATTCGAGCCGAGTTCGAACACATATTGAGTTCGGCTCGCTCACTCAATTAGCACCCCTACGATTAGATATAGGGGACCATTGAATGGGGATTGCGATCAATATTGCCCCCTGCGTTATATGGTATGTGGACCTGGTTCATACAAGTTTGTTTGTTGTTTATTTTGGCAAATATATATGACATAGCATATATATATATATATATAATATAATATAATATTAAGATTAAAATACAGACGTGACAAGTTGTTTGCATAACACAATATTTACATCCCTAGAGACCCAAGAGACTTAGCCTGTACTTATATTTTGAAAAACTAATTCTTTTAAGCTTGTAGTAAGGAAGCATTTATATCCATTGGTTAGTAGATATTTTTTTATCATTATTATGAACTTTTGAATTAAATGGACATTTCAACATTTTGATGTTGGTGAACATAATTTAACCCATTTGAACAAAAAATTTGGTCGTCGCCACCCCATCCTCGACTCTCTTGTTGTGATTTTCGACCATCAAATCTCATTCTGTTGATGTGTTTTAACATGATAAAATCTGCACCCACTTGCTCGCGAGGTGTTTTTAAATTCACAAAAGTTGAGTGCTTTATTTATTATTGAAACGAAAAGGCTGCCAAATGTAAGTGTATGTATATAAACAAGCAACAAACCCGAAATTATAACCAACGTGCTGTCATCACATTAAAAAAAATCCAGTTAACCATTTTGACCTTTTGCTTAACCCTACCTAATTAGTATTTTTCAAAAAGTACATATTAAATTTAGTAAAATAATTTGCTTTGGTACATATACGTGTCATAATTTTTTTACTGGATCAGGTTCTAGTCTCACCTTCGAATAACTTACTTAAATTGTCTTAAAATATTTTAAATCATTAGAAGTATAGCAAATGTTAGTGAAAACGCAGATTTAGAGAAAAAAATTAATCTTTTAGTTGGGAAGTACTTGTGTAAAAAGTCAAAAGCGTGCAATAACAACTAGAACTATAGTGAAGAAAAAAACAACCAGAACTATATATGAAATCAGATTTTCCCTAGCATATATTAAATCAAATTGACCTCATCTTAAGTTCTAATGAAATCAGATTTTTCCTAGCAAAAATCAGCTTATTCTTCGAATCGAAATTATTTCATTTAAAAAAGTTTGTAAATAGGTCACAGTAAGAATCAGCCTTTAAATTAGCTAATTTGAACCGATTTTACCTGATTTGAGGTGAATTGTGAATCAGTTGATTTGAGCTAATTCGAGGAGAGTGACAGGAACAAGGAAGGGGGAGGACAAGGTGATGGGGGTAGTGAGGTTGATTCGAGGGGGCAACGGGCGGCGGCAATGGGATGGGTGACGATGTGGGGGCAGCAACAGAAGGGGGGTGGGGCAAGGGGAGCAGAGGACGGATAGGGTTCGTGGGGGGAGGGGGGGGTGTGGATTGGGTAGGGGCGGCGGCGGCATGGTAGCCAAATGCTGCGTCGACAAGGGTAAAGGATAGGCAGTGCATCAGAGATGGGGAAGAAAGAATCGAGGAAAAAGAAATGGTACGTAAAATTCTCTTAATTAAAAGTTGATTCAATTCTAACTTGAATTAAAAATAATAATTAATTTTAAATAATTTAAAAAAATCCAAAAATATGAAAAAATACTATAAAATATAATACACACTATAAGATCAAAATAATATATTTTATAATTAATACCTTATTAATTTTGATCGATTCTTATCTAATTTTTAATGAATCGATCTACTTCAATAATTTCTTTCTAATCTGATTCAACGTATTATTCCTATTTTTTAAATTATAATTCTACACGATTTCTTCCACAAAATATGTTACTACGACTGTAGAAAACGATTTAGCCTTGCACGTCCCAAACTTAGAGATCGATGATGTTTATAGGATTGCATGGGAAGCTCGCTCGAGCTAGGTATGCAATTGGGCTGGCGTATAAGAGACTGTAGTTGAATGCTTTTTTTCCACGGTATACGCGAGAGATTAGCCTTCGGGATGTATTATCTGGGACCTGTCTTATCATCTGAGCCCTCCCACGCTAAAGCGAAGCTAGGCTGGCTCCGTACCGTGCAATTGATAAGAAATTCAATAGATATTCCAAACTATTATTCCCATATTTATTAATTTTTTATACCCCAAATACAAGAGTGCTTTTTTCGTTTAATACAACAATGAATACCAACTATACATTGACATACTTCAGAACTAAAAACGACCTTACCTAGCAAGAAGAAAATAATTTATAAGTAATCCGATGCACACTATTAAAATTTTCTTTATTATTATTTTTCCGTTTCAAATTTAATTAGCTTATTAAATTAGCAATATGGATCAAATGACAACTCTTTAGTGGTAAAAATTGTGAAGGTGCACCGACGAATTCCCATAATAATTGACGACAAAACAATGGCCGTCCTCGTTTCGTCTACCCGTCGCTATTCTCTGACGGGAACTGCGACAAGCGGTACGACCTTCTCCATCACGAGCCCGTAGTAATCTCTCATGTCCAAATCTTTGGGCTTCATCTCCCCGGGGAGCTTCCAAGCGAAGGAGTGGAGGAGCGTGGCCAGTATGAAGTGGACCACCTTGTCGGCCACGGGTAGCCCCGGGCACATCCTCCGACCGGCGCCGAAGGGGATGAGCTCGAAGTGGTGGCCCCGGAAGTCCACCTTCGACTCCAAGAACCGCTCCGGCTTGAAGCTGTGGGGATCCTCGTAGATCCCTTCGTCTTGGCTAATGGCCCAAGTGTTCACCATCACCTGCGCTCCCTTGGGGATCTTGAAGCCGGCGATTTCGACATCGGCCAGGGCTTGCCGAGGGAGGAGAAGCGGCGTGATCGGGTGCAGCCGGAACGTCTCCTTCACCACCGCTCGGAGGTACGGTAGGTTGGGCAAGTCTGCGTCTTCTACTTCTGTTCCCGGGCCGACCACCTCTTTGAGCTCCGTTCGAGCTCGCTCCATGGCGTCCGGGTGGCGGAGCAGCTCCGCCATGGCCCATTCCATTGTCGCCGAGGTGGTGTCCGTGCCGGCCACAAACAGTTCCTATCGTCGATTGCTAGCACACTAGGCTCACATACGTATATATATAGATTAAAAGGTAGAAGAAGGTTGTAGTACCACAAAGATCGTTTTCATTTCGAGGTCGGTCGGGCCATGTTCCTTATCCTCCTCTTGTTGATCGAGAAGAGCATCGAGAAGGTCGTCCTTCCTCGGCGAACCTGGTGACTTTCGGATCAGCCGACGCTCCGCCATCAACCGATCGAAGATCCGGTGCAGCCGCTTCATCAATCGAGTCATTCGCCGCCGGTTTCCTTGGGGATCCAAGAGACGGATTGCCGGGAAGAAGTCGGATAGGTTGGGCTTGCCGGCTTCGTCGTTGAGATCGCGGGACAGGACCTGGAACTCCGCCGCCGTCTCCGACTTGATGTCGACCAAGTCGACCGAGAACTCGATGTTGGAGACGACGTTCTTGACGGTGGCGTGGACGAGCTGCCGGAAGTTCACCGCCTCCCCGGTGCGGCTGGCGTCGGAGAGACAAACGAGGAGCTCCTCCACCTTCTTCTTCCTCAACCCCCGGGTGGCCTCCAGACTGTGGTTGCTGAAGATGAACTTGGAGTAGAGCGCACGGAGCCGCCGCCACTTGACGTCCGGCGGGAGCCACACGACGCTGGACTCGTTGTAGCCGACGGCGGTGATTGCGTCGGGCACGTGCCGGAAGGCGAGGGCCTGGTCGTTCTTCTGGAGGGCCTCCTTGGCGAGCTCGGCGGAGGAGATGACGATGGTGGTGAGCCGGCCGAGGTGGAGCGTCATGATGGGGCCGTAGGTGGTGGCTAGCTTGGCGAGGGACAGGTGGGGGTGGCTGCCGACGAGGTGGAGGTTGCCGACGAGGGGAGGGGAGTCGGCCCCGGTGGTAGTCGGGAGAGCTTCTTGGATAGAAAATCTAGTAAGTAGAGAGAGAGGAAGGGAGGGCAATCCAGACGATGAGAGCTGAGTACTCCATTGTCTTCCGGATTGCTACAGAAGAGGGTGGCCATATATATAAACATGTATCATTGAATCAAAAAATTAATTTGTCCATCAAGAAAAAAAATCTAAGAAATTTACAAAAAAAAAATTTTCATTCCTAATTTACAATTTTTGGACATATTTTTATATATTTATGATTTGAGGAGAATGGATGCTAAAGGTGTACCCCTTTCAATTAAGGGACTTTAAATTCTGTCTTAAAAGTTGATTTTTAAAGGACAGAGTCGTCAATTGCTTACTCCATATGCCCTCAAATTAAAAATACATAAAATAGTTACCTAAACTCTTAAATTATAAATAAAAAAATTCTAAATTTTTCAAAAAATAATCATTACAAGATCTTGTAATAGGAAGGTAAGAGATTCACCAAACAGCAAGCCCGATCAAATACTTGATTGATTGATACAGATTACCTAAAATAAGGGCAACATGAAAGCATTGACCGCTAATTATAAAAGAAAAAACGGAAAATATCGTAAATAATTATATTTCAAAGTTTTCTTTTAAAAATGGTCAAGTTTAAAAAGTTATATTATGAATAGCTATTTTAAAAATTTTTTATATCAAGTATGACCAAATTTTATCAGCTTTTAAATAAATAACAAAAATACCCGAAAGATTTATTTTTACTGATACCAAAATATATAATAGATAAAAGTTATAATTTTTCTACTAACATTATATATAAAATAAAAAATTAACTAATAAATAGTAAATAGAATATAATTGTAAAACCCGTGACTCGAGTCAGAGTTTTACAGGAGTGAACCAGTCGGTTCAATTGTCGTTTCGAGTCGAGTCAACTTCATGGACCGCGAGCTGAGTTGAGCCAGCTGTGAGTTATGAGCGATGAGGGTCATGTATGCTCAAGTGTACAATGATAACACCTGAAAGATGATGAAAAATGGGTTATCAAGTATATGGAATTATGCAGTATTGTTATTTTTATTTGATCGTAGAATAGTTTTAGGCCGAATAACACGTTAGGACGCATTGGATTATATTCGGGTGGGTTATTAGTTATAGAACATATCATTTGGATGTTGCTGTGTTCGTTTGATTTTACGGGATTTTTTAATTTTTTGGATTTTTTAGGATTTATTAGGAGATAGTTATTATTATTGACTCGAGTTGGAGCCGAGTCAAGTTTAATTTATAAAAATGCCATCGCACGCCCCTTCATCTTCCCCGACACTTACCCTCCCGAAACCCTAGCCGCTGTGTGCTACCGTCGCCGCCACTGCTGACGCCGCACTGCCGCCGATCAACGTCGCCCCGCCCCGCCGTGCCGTTGTCGTGCCGCCCCGACCAACCCCGGCCACCGTCTTGCCGCCACGACGCCGGAATCGCCCCACGAAACCGCCTCGGCCGTCGCCACTCCGGGCCGGATTCCACCGCTGTTCGATCGCCGTCGTCACCGCTGTGACCACCAATCTCACCCTCTCGCCGTCGCCGACGTTTCCCCTATCATCCCGACAGCCGTCGAGGCCAGCCATAGCCCCGATCGTAGCACACCGCCACCGCCACCCATTTTTGACGCCACTGTCGACGGCCATTGCCGCCTCGGCTACCCTGTTTGACACCACCATTGGACCAAGCTCGTCGAGCTGGTGCAGATAGACCCCTTGATTGCCCCGTCCCGAATCATTGCCGGAAAATCATCGGAATCCGCCGGAAAACCGCCGACACTCGCCGGAAAACCGTCGGAAAAATTGGATTCTTAGGAGATTCGCCGGATCATCCGCCGAACGCCCCCGGTCCAATCTGATAGGACTTCGGATACTGCTAGGTGCCGAATTCGAGTTTCGAGCCGCGAAACGGAAACCATAGCCGTTGCCGATTTTCGACGATGTGAGGTATAATTCATTTTAACTTAATTATTTGAAAGTATTGATTATTAGAATTGCATGCTCGGATTGGTGAATTGTGTGTTATAATAATATATATATAAATGTAGATTTGATTATGGATAAAATATGAAATTTGTTTGATTAACTGGTGTTAAAAATGGAGGCTAAGAAACCAATCAGGGTAACTAGGTAATGATCATGATCTAATGCAAACTAGCCTAAGTAGACTTGCTAGAATTGATATAGGTTAATGTGTGTTGATTGATGCATGATTGTGTTGATTGTGTGTGCATGCTATAGGATGTGTGATTTATCATGCGGGCGTTAGTTTTTACCTTGATTGTGTAGGTACGGTGTAGGAGCTCGCCGCCTAGGCGCGTGGACCGTTTGGAGCTTCTACCAGGTCCGTTTAGGACTCGTTCTCTGTTTTACGCTACTCTATTGTGCATTTGATTTATCATGTGCAGGACGAGTTAAGTGGCATTTTATCCGATCGCACTTAACTCGGGCCATTTAGCCAACAATTCTTTTTTCAGATTAATAACCCTCGAGGATGAGATCCCTCGAGTTTGTTTTCGAACTTCAGATCCAGCTCACGATGCCTTCGGGCCTATTGTATAAATCCCAACCCAGACCTATATATGTATAGTTTTCGCGTTTTCGGTGAGAGATGGGATGAGGGTTACTTGCGGCCACGTCTTTAGATAGGGCGTGTGCTCGGAAGAGCGGGCTCTGGAGCTGGGGAGAACCCACTTCGTTCCCGAAGGATCCGGACAACTCCACCTTTGAGTTCCTCAAACCCGGAGAAGTGTGGAGGTTTACGGGTACTGCAATGCAGCGCATGTCTAGACTTGTGGTTCAAAGGGTACTGAAGGCGACTGCCTGAGAATGCTCGGCCTTTATGCTCAAGGCCAGGAGTAATATGGAAGGTGCAGAGGGAGGTAAGGAATGAAATTTGATGCGAGAAGCGATAGAGAAATGGCCAAGGTATGAGAATGAGAAAGAAAGGGGGACGCTGTCGACCCGAGGGCGACGACTCCCGTATGTGCCCTGATGAGAGTTCTTGAGGAAGTATACGGTTTTGATTCAACAGGAGAGTTTGCTCTCCTGTGCCAGATTGATATTAGTTATTTTTCGGGCCGGTAACACTCGTTACTGACGATTTTTTCTATATATATGTAGGTGAGGAATGCGAGCGATGAAAGCTGTCGAGACTGCGGAGGAGCAGCACGGAACCGCACACACATGTACCTGCCGCGTGATATATGTCTAATGATGGTTATTTAATGCTGTGTGAATGATTATTACAATGTTTTTGTCGTGATGAATTGCCGGTTATGAAACGAACAGATAAATATGAATGAGTAGGGAGCCTTGGAGTTCAGACTCGGCTCAAGTGAAACAAATGAGATAATGATTGAATGTCATGGTAGATTGTTATGTTTTGTCGTGTTCTGATAAAATATTTATATACCTTTGTTGTGGACAGGTTGGCCCTTATTGCACTTTTAGGGGAAACTCTGTCCGTTTTTTCGTAATAGTGTATATTTTCTTTTGGTTTCTCATTTATTATTTTGTTTTGTCTTTGCTCGCACGTCATGTCATGCATGTAGGACTTCGTTAGAACCCAATTGTTCCCATTCATGCATCTCATATTTATATCTCCATCTTAAAACGTCGAGAGTAGATCCTGGTCAGCTTAACCTAACCCAGTAGATTAGCGAACAGTTCGATCGCCGGTTATATTTCTAGGTCAGTTCACGGGTGAGCCGAAATGATGTGTTATAATAAAACCATATTTTTAATGAACTAAAAAATATTTTATATTGAATTTTGGACAATTAAAAAGAAAATTAAATTTTAGGATGTCAAAAATTAAAAAAAATTTAGATGTTCGAAATTTTAATTTGAAATTGTCATATTTTATTAAAAATTAAAAATTTTGTTTTATCAAATATATTTTTATTATGAATATTTTTTAAAAATAAAATATTATTAATTATATAAAACACAAGAAAAATATTTGAGAAAATTTAAAATTAAATTAAAGGTATTTATGTTAATAAAATAATTATAAAAGTAAAATATTATTAAAATATATTAATTGATTTATATGTGGAATAAATCCTATCACGGAAAGTGATAGGCGACGACAAAAATACCAAGTGCAATTGGGGACGCTACCACATCTTTGACTTTTATTGTGCAACGATCACATACAGGGGACCATTGAGTGGGGATTACGATCAATATTGCCCCCTGCGTGATATGGTATGTGGACGTGGTCCATACAAGTTTGTTTGTTGTTTGTTTTTTGTTTATTTTGTGGCAAATATATATGACATAGCAATATATATATATATATATATATATATATATATATATAATATTAGGATTAAAATACAGACGTGACAAGTTGTATGCATAGTACAATATTCACATTCCTAGAGACCCAAGAGACTTAGCCTGTACTTATATTTTGGAAAAATCTAATTCTTTTAAGCTTGTAGTAAGGAAGCATTTATATCCATTGGTTAGTAGATATTTTGTTATCATTACTGTGAGCTTTTGAATTAAATGGACATTTCAACATTTTGATATTGGTGAACGTAATTTAACCCATTTGAATAAATAATTTGGTCATCGCCACCCCATCCTCTACTCTTTTGTTGTAATTTTCGACCATCAAATTTCACTCCTTTGATATGTTTTAACATGATAAAATAACAAAGTACAAAATTATTAGAATACACGTAAATTTAACATAGAAATTTTCAATACAAAAGAAAACCATAATTTAAAAATACGAGCAAAACCATTCCCCTATACATATTTACTTTTTTACGGTAGGATTAAACCAACTCTCCAATATTTAAGCGAAAAACACTTCTGAAGTACACGCAGTTACGAGGGATAGAGAACTTATAAAATCAACACTGCTGTTCTTGGTAAGTCAATCACACACGGTGACTATCCGCTCATAAATTCTAATACCAAACAAATATTTTTTCTTCACAACGAACAATTTTTTTCGATACTCTTTGTTCACGGGCACCAAGCTAACCCTATCCTCCCTAATTTATGCCCCTTTCTTCAGATGGGATATCTCACATTTACAAGACTAAAATACTGGTGATCTTAGTGCCTAATCTGATTCTCTCGGTCATGGGATCATATATACCCCATTTAGCTTGCAGCTGCCTCTATTTTCTTATTTTCATAGATAAAGGTTACTAACAAATTGGACGCACTCACGTTTGTTGGATGGACAAAGTTTCATGCCATATAAACGGTTCACAGAGCCATTTTGCACGAAGAATTGATTTGCCAATAATTCCATCTGCAACTCTTTGGTTTTGGTAAGCATGTTTCCATAGTTTCAGACTATATATTTCTTGCTTCACCATTCATGACTCGTCTTTGCCTTAATTTATATTCAATATGTTAATATGTGATTATTTTTTACGGGTTGAGGCAAGGCCATTAGGAGTAGAGCTTTACGTTTTGGTTGCACGTGGATTAATGTTTGTGTTAACTAATTTACAACCTCCCCTTTGCATATTGGGTAATTTGAAAATTATTATTATTTGACAATCTCTTTTTCATTAGATGAATCTCACGTATTTGATAAACTTTCTTTAAATTATCAGATATAATTTATTAAAAAGATTTTCTCAATCAGTATAGACAAATACTAAAAGCCACTTGCCTTTAATACTATCGTTAAGCTCCCAAAAAAGAATTTAATAATCAAAAGAAATTTATATGAGCTTATTTTAATGTAAAAATTAATTTAATAAATAAGATTTTCTGATTACCTTATCAAATCTGACCGCCAAAATATTTTTTTGTTTGGATATATGTAAATTAATTAGTTGAAATTTTAGTTGATCCCTTTGTACCGACCCGACCCGGACCCCTACCCTACCCTTTAATTCTTTTCATCTTCGTTACTGGTAGGCGAGTTAGTATCGACGGCTGCTCGCCACCGCCGCCAGGTATCACCGCTCGCAAGTCTTCTCACGTCCTTACCCATCTCTTTTCTTGCCTGTCTAAAGCTGCCAAGCTAATGTGTTCCATGTTCAGTCCCTCAAATGAAGTCCAGTCAAGTCAGTTTCAGATTTTAATCATGCGTGTTAAGCTCTTGAATCTTGACGTCTCCTACTGCGAATCATCATCACCCGTGTGTGAATTGTGAAATGCTACGCTCCTCCAACCTGTTAGACTACACAAGGATGTCCGCCTCCAACATCGGAGCTGCCACACAAGCATGGTGTAACCTGCTTGCTGGCAGGTCTATTGTTGTAGTAACCAGAGGAGGAGTTTGGTCACATAAAGACAGAGGTACAGGTGACAGATGAAGGTGGAGCCAGCAGGTGGTGCAAGGAGGGAGAGGAAGCGGAGAAGATGGGGAAAGTCAAGTCGGTGCTAAGAAAAAATAGAAAATAAACACAGTCACCTTCAAATATTTCTAAATATAGAAAACATATTAAAATTTTTCTCCAAATTAAAAAAGGTGCGGAGAAGATGGGGGAGAAAAAAACAGAGAAAAGTCAATTTTTTGTAGTGAATCAAAAAACATCCTTAAAATTAAATACATATGAAAAAAATCAATTTTATTTTATTTTCCTAGTAATATATACAGGAAAATTTTAAAATTTTTATATTATTTCATTATTTTTTTTTGACAAAATACCAACATATATTACTAAGAGACGAGAGCACTCAGTTTGTGGGCAAGATCAAGATCGATGATAGATCGAAATGCCCAAATTAGAGTTACAGACCATTCCAAAATGAGTTTTTTGATAGCCAAATGCATGGCAAAGTTTTTCTAAAGTAGAAAAACATCACATTCCATAATAGCAGTAACAACTGATCGGCAGTCAGCTAGGAACAGCATGTTATTGCAACCAAAAGAGTGGGCAGCTGAAAGAGTGTTCGAGTTTGCGGTCAGTTCAGCGAACTGGGCATTACTTTCATCGTCTCGGCCTATCCCTGAATCAGAAGAGATGATATCACCGTTCTTGTTGTAGGCAATGAAGGCCCATGAAGATCTCCCCGAGAGAGGGGAGTAGGCTCCATCCGCCGGTATGACTACATCATGGCTGAGTGGGAGACGTAAGCTGAGGGAGAACAGAACGGCTGGGAGGATAGTGGAATTTTTGAGCTGGACTTGATTGCGGTTGGTTTGCATAGGCGGTAATGTTAGTCATGTATTGGACTAGCTTAGGTAGGGGACAGTTTTCAAATAGCGAGCAGTTTCTACCATTCCAGACCGACGTCCAGCAGTGAAGTAGGAGATTGATTGTAATGGACGAGATAGTCGGCCAAGATGGAGGGTGGTCGTGAAGCCAGTGGAGGAGGTCATGGGTCTGTGAGGGTTGCGGAGAAGAGTTCATCCATTTTTTGATCGCCCACCAAGCAGCCGTCCTATGAGTGTTGGCATTTCAATCGAAAAAATCCTGAAATTTTTTTGTTATGTTTTTTGATAAGGCAAATTAATAAAAGATAAAACACAGAGGATATACAAATTTAATATAAGAAACGATAAACCATCAACTGTTACAAATAATTGGTACACATATCAGGTAAAGCCGGTATATCATTTACATTTACATTGGATGAAGCCGATACACACATCGAACAAAGTCGGTAGATCGTATGGAATTCATCCCATCATTGTCTAACAATGTTTAAAATTAGACGAAACTCACATATCTCTAACTCTCAACTCTAATTAAAGAACACTCCAACTAAGAAAATCCATAACTTTCAATTAAAGAATAAATTGTGATTGGGTCGACCCATACCTTGTGAAGAGAAGCACTCCCTCCTCTAGGGAGAGAGGAAGCCTCATTACAAAGCCTCAAGGAGAAGCACATAATGATAGACAATAGATTTAGTTGTACTCTCTATAACATAGATGTACAACTACATATTTATAGATAATGAATACAAAAATTATACACGAGATACAACCAACATGCGAAGAGCCAACACCAAATATTCCTTTCTGAGCATTGAAACTCTCACCAATGGGTCTCTTCTTTGTCATTCATAATTCTTCTCGAATTTCTCATACCTCTTAGAATAACTTTATGTCTTAATAGTTTACATTTTGTCACATTCATCATATAATAAGGGATTTCAATAATTTTCCCCTCCCAAATCGAAACACAATGAGGTTAGTTTCAACATCTTTCACATAGGAAGGGGATACAACCCTTACAATCTCCCCCTCTGACACATATGGAAAGTTCTTTTTCATATAACCTCTAACACATCTCCCCCACTCTTTTGGAGAAAGAATTACGAGCTTGTTTTTTGTCATTTAAGATCATCTTCTCTTCAAACATCTTTACTACTTCAAATATTGTCACTAACCCATCCACTCGGGTTTCATAAAATATCTCATTTTCATTTTTCATCTTGATAGCAACCTTTCTTCTATCATGAATGTGATCATTACCAAGAATCTTATTAGAGAATTCCAATTTTACTTCAGTATGACCAACTCGTTGATGCCATGCTTACTTAGTAAAACCTTCAAGAGTAATTTCACTTTTCTCATATCGAATTAATGTCCCTTACAACTTGTCATATTTTTCCTTTTTTGCAATGATAAGTACTCCCTTGGATATCTTCCATACTTCTTTAGTAAATTAATAACTGTAATTAATATCATCTAACTTGCTCAAAGATAATATATTTGCTCTCATACTTGAAATATTTCTCATATTATTCAAAATTATTTTATGACTTTAACTTTTGAAAAGATGACTTAGCCTACTATATTGCACTTTGGGTTATATTACACTTTGGGTTATATTATTACAAATGGTATCAGAGCCTTTTAATTCTATATTAAATGGTGAGATGGACTAAGAAAGTTGGTTAGGCTGTCGGTTACATGTCAAAGAAGGTCGTGAGATGTAGCTAGTAACGAGCCAAATATTGAAATTTCTAGAACGAAATTTCCCTTTTGGGGTCACCCGATATGTGAAGAAGAAATTATTTGATTTATTATACATCGGTCGTGGTTGTTGTTGGTGACTTGTATATAGGCTAATGAAAAAATGTTATTTCTTGAACTAGTTTTTTTATTAAAAGGTGTGTGTAACACATTGTGAGTTTCAATTAGTTATTTTAATACCCTTTTAAGGGCTCAAAGGGCCAACAATTAGAGGGGCATGTTAAGGTGATGGCCCTCCAATTTCCTTTCCTCCAACCAACACCCCCCCCCCCCCCAAAGATTTCTTTGTATATCCACGCCTTTGGGCTTTGATGTTTTCCTTTGTTCTTTTACTATATTTCATGTTTATTTTTGAAGTTTTATTGACGAGTTTCCTTTCCAGTTTCACATGGCATACATATGATTTCAATATTTTTATGCTCTTTTACATCCATATAAGTATTTTTATTTGAAACTCTTGATTTTGAACTTCATTATGAAAATATTTATTGTATGCTTATTCATTATAAATATTGCTGAATATGAATGGTATTTATATTATAAATTTTGCAAAAATATTTCTTTTTTCATTCTTCCTTCTTCTTTAACTCAAAATAATTATACCGAAATTATTCCTTTTTAAAAAAAATAAAAGTCTTTGCATGAGAACATGCATGGTTGGTTTAATGCCTTGGTTGTACAATCGATAACCTCCAAATCAATATTCATCCTCTGTCAATTTGTAGCTTTTCTCCTCTCAATCCTCATTCTTGACTTTGATCAAAAGAAAAGTTTAGGGACGGTCTCAATGCAAGCGGAAGGGACGGCAGAGGAGGCAAGGGGCAGTGCCAGGTTTTGGTCCGGGCAACCAAGCGGCGGCCGCGATACATCTTGCCGAAGGAGAATAATCAAGGGGGAAGAGGTGAATCCCCATTCTTTATTTGTATGTTCTTTACATTATTTTTCTTTAACGGACAGTGTCTATTTACAAAAGTGACTGCTTTTATAAGTTAGACAGAATTGTTAAATGTACTTAAAATATTCAAATTACTTTTTGGCTTTTTTTATTTATTATTCTTGTCATGACCACAGTATCAGCCTGCCCAATGTATTTGCTTAGTTATTTAAAATGATTTCTTTCATTTGTTTGCATTTGACAAGTATATATTTCCAATATTTGCGTGCTATATTTTCTAATAATTATCTCATATTAAAAAAAATCTTTCACCTCAGCATGGTTTATATTTCTATTCATTTTCCTCAAAAGAAATGGAATTATAGATGATGAATATATTTTTCTTCTTTACTTTTGTTATCATTTGGAGTCACTTAATTTTAGAGGATATACTTATTTCAGCACGTCCTTAAAAATTTTGCTTTGTAAGATTATATTTCATTTTATTTTTCCTAATAAGCATAGTTACATGGAACGTGCCAATTATTAATTTTTCGTTTAAAATTTTTAGTCATGTCCCCAATCCCAATATTGTTCTATCTTGATTTCCTTTTGGCTTTCTGTGAAACATATTGCTGTTTACTATATATATTTGATAACTAATTATTACTGATTTATTGTTTTGCTTTAATTTGCTTTTAGGGTATCTTAAATACTTAGGAAGTTGATTGTTACTGTATTTTAAAATTCATTAATTAGTCAACATTTATGAATTATGGTGTATCATCTATCATCTACACACAATTTTCTGTATACTAATTTTTTATTTGTATTATTTATTTGTAACATTAATTTTTTTCATTTTCATGTAATTAGTATTATATATATATATATATATATATGAAATCAATTTTTTTGGTCTTAAGATTAATTTATTTATATTTTTAATTTTTGTGTTGGTACTTGGTAGGTTTTCATAAGCTTTCAAGACTTGATTAACTTTAAAAAAAACTATAGGCTATCATTCAAATTGTGATGACTTTTATTTATGAATAATGATATTTTATATGTAATATATACTATTCATTGAATCTAAATTTAATTGTTTATGCTTAAATTAATATATTACGATTCATAAAATAATCTTTATTATATTATCATTTTTAAAATTAATAATTGTCTGTCATAGTCCGCGCATTGTGCATGGAACTTGGCTAGTTTTATTTCATTTCCTATGAAACTTTTTTCTAACAATATTTTCATACCAAACAAAGGCACCCTTAACCTTAACAATAGATGATCAAATTGACCCATATCTAATATTGTGTCAACCCCATCTTAAAGAATTCAATCCCCGGTTCCCAGACCTATAAAAATGATTTCTTGTTTTGTTTTATCTAAATCACATGAGCTTTGTAATGGGCAAACAAACTTTAAAGGGGGCCTAAAGATTTAGATGAGACAATGTCTTTGTTTGCTTCAGTCGGTCTTTTAGGTAGACAATATATACATCGTTCCTATGGCATATTACAAGATTGGATACAACAGAGAATAATAATTAGCATCCACAATAACTTATACTCTTATATAAGCTAACTTTAATATCAACCTTTCAATTACAAGGACGATTGGATGATAAGGATTATTTATTCTATATAAAAAAATTATTTTGATATTCTCGTATTAAACCTTTGTTATTCTCATGTCAGTTGCAGCTGATGTAATATTTTATCTTTTTAAAATTCATTTCGTAATATTGACTCGAGTCGGGACCGAGTCAAGTTTTTATTACGAAAGATTTTGTAATAAAAACTTGACTCGATCCCGACTCGAGTCAATATTATGAAATGAATTTTAAAAAGATAAAATAATTTTGTAATAAAAACTTGAGTCGATCCTGACTCTAGTCAATTTTATGAAATAAAATTTAAAAAATAAAATAATTTCATAATAAAAACTTGTCTCGATCCTCACTCGAGTCAATTTTATTAAATTATTTTTTAAAAAATAATTTATTTTATAAAATTGATTTAAGTTTAGAGTGAGTCAAATTTTTATTACGAAATTACTTTATTGTTTAAATTTTATTTCATAAAATTAACTCGAGTCAGGATCGACTCTAGTTTTTATTACAAAATTATTTTATCTTTTTAAAATTCATTTCGTAATATTGACTCGAGTCGGGATTGAGTTAAGTTTTTATTACAAAATCTTTCGTAATAAAAACTTGACTCGGTCCCGACTCGAGTCAATATTACGAAATGAATTTTAAAAAGATAAAATAATTTTGTAATAAAAACTTGAGTCGATCCTGACTCGAGTTAATTTTATGAAATAAAATTTAAAAAATAAAACAATTTCATAATAAAAAAATTGTCTCGATCCTCACTCGAGTCAATTTTATGAAATTATTTTTAAAAAATAATTTATTTCATAAAATTGATTTAAGTTTAGAGCGAGTCAAATTTTTATTACGAAATTACTTTATTTTTTAAATTTATTTCGTAATATTGACTCGAGTCGGGATCGAGTCAAGTTTTTATTACGAAATTACTATCGACTGCTCCCCTGTTTTCTCCCCTGTTTCTTCCCCCCTCTGCATTGCTACGTGACCCACCGCCGGCGACCTCGCCGCCGTCCACGGGGTGGGGGGCCGCATCTGCTGCTGTGGGGGGGTGGGTGTGCTTTGGCGCTGCCGGGGGATGCAAGGGGGCGCCCGGGGGTGGCGGGGTAGACGCGGGGGGCCTGCGTCTACCACCGGGGGCCGGAGATGGGGGAGTGGGCCGGAGAGTAGACGCCCGGCGGCGGCCGGGAGGGGGAGGGGGAGCTGTAGCTTTGGGCGAGGGCAGGGAGGCGCCGCGGTGCGGCCAGGGGTTGGGGGCAGCAGCTGGCGGGTGTGCGGCTGCGGCTGGCGGGTGCGCGGCTGCAGCTGCGGCCGGGGTGCGGCCAGGGGCGCGGCCGGGCGAGGGGTGACGGACACGCGGGGAAGCGACGCGGGAATCAGCCCGCGTGGGGGAGCGCGGCGGGGCCGAGGGGGGCGTTGCAAGGGCCACCGGGAAGGACTCGGGGAGAGGAGAGGAAGGGGAAGGGAGGGAATGATTTCCAGCCGTTGGATCGCGATCCAACGGCTGGAAACAAAATCCAGCACAGGCAGGGAGTCTGTGCTCAAGCATAGACTCCCTTTTCTCATATATATATATATATATATATATACAATTTTGATATGGTGCGCTGCATTGAGGAGAGCCGCTGGATCAAAATCCAGCGGCTCTTGTTTAATCCACCCACCATTCCCGTGATGGACCCGCTTACCCGCCTGACGGACCCGCCGGACCCTCGATCCGCCCGCGACCGCCGCGCCCCTCTCGCCCGCGACCGCCCCACCCACCGCGCCACCACCCGCCGCCGTGCGCCGCCCCCTCCAGCTTCCGACCCCAGCCGGGGCCCCGTCCACCTCCCCCTGCCCTACCGTCGCCCGCCGCTGCGGCTGCAACACCAACCCCCCCCCCACCTCCGCCACCGCCGATTCCCGCCCCCGCACTCCGCCATCGCTCGATTCGGCGGCCCCCGCCCCAGCGGGCGCCCCCGCCACCCCCCCTCCGCAGGAAACAACAATCGGCGTAGGCAAATCCGGCTCGAACTTGGCTCTGATACCACTTTCTGTGAGAGTCACATAAGTAGACTTTGGATACTTTGTGGATGGCTTAACAATTCTACCAGATTTTGTTCTAGTAGCATCAGCCTCCCCTTGATCAACAGCCTGATCATCATCATGTACCTGTTCATCAACAACATCAGGAACTTTATCATTAGAAATGTCATTATCCTCACATTCACCGTCACGAGGCAAAAATATAGGAATGTCATCTCTGACTTCTTCATCACTGTTCAGTTACAGGCGGAGGGGGGTGGCGGGGGCGCCCGCTGGGGGCGGGGGCCGCCGAATCGGGCGATGGCGGAGTGCGGGGGGGGGGGGGGGTTGGTGTTGTAGCCGCGGCGGCGGGCGACGGCCAGGCGGGGGAGGAGGGCGGTGGACGGGGACCCCAGCTGGGGTTGGAAGCCGGAGGGGGGTGCCACGGCTGCGGGCGGTGGCGCGGTGGGCGGGGCGGTCGCGGGTTGGAGGGGCGCGGCAGTTGCGGGCGGATCGCGGGTCCGGCGGGCGGGTAAGCAGGTCCATCACGGGGATGGTGGGTGGATTAAACGAGAGCCGCTAGATTTTGATCCAGCGGCTCTCTTCAATGCATCACGTGGTGACCTCCTATATATATATATATATATATAAATTATAGTTAAGTAGCTATAGAAAAAAATTAATGTTTGCATGCACATATATATTGTCTTGAAAAAAAAACTATGAATCAGAAACCTGGTTCAAAAAAAAGAGAAAAAAGAAAAAAAATACTATGAATCTTCAACATTGTTAAGAAAAAACTATGAATCTTCAACCTTACATAGCAGTATGTTCGTCAAGTAGCCAAACATGTCAAGAATACAGACTTACCAATAGACTGTAACGAGTCCTTGTGACAAATCATGTCACACTCCTCCCATATTGCAATTTGTAATCTCCACATGCCGCGTGCTTATTCCGTTCTCCCCTTCCCAACATCCCTCCCCTTCATTATCACCTTCTATACATACAACGTACATGAACCATGCATGCTGCAAACCCCACCATATATATAGATATAGATATATGTATAGTCAAGAGCAACTCGCCCCTCTTCCACCAGCGGCAAAAACTTAAACAAGCAGTTGTGAGATTAAGTGAATAGCACAGGTAGTTTTGAGCTTCTATCATGTCTCTTCCTTCTCGAATATAACCGCAAACAACCGCTATATATTGGGAGAGCAACCGCCCCACCCCCAAAGCACACAATCTTTCATAGTTCATGGTTCATACCCCCTCAATCCGACTGATCTTCACTCTATCCCATGTCCAACCCTACCACTCCCACAACTCCTCCCATCGCCGCCGCCGCCGATGTTGGGCCCAGTAGCAGTCAACCGGCTCATGATCAGGAAGAGAAGAAAATGAAGAAGAAGAAGAAGCGATCGAGGCCGGTTGACACGCTGCAGGCAGTGGCCGCTTCGGGCTCGGCCGCGGCCACTGGAAACTCGTCGGGGCCCTGCAGCGAGTGCGGGAGGAGCTTCATGTCGCCCAAGGCGCTGTTCGGGCACATGAGGTGCCACCCGGAGCGGCAGTGGCGGGGGATCAACCCGCCAACTGACGGCCGGCGCCCGATGCCGGAAGAGGAGGAGGCCGCCGACACGCTTCTGCTGCTCGCCGTCTCCCCCCGAGGCGTAGCCGTGGCAGCGCCCGAGGACAGGCTCTACGTGTGCTCGAGTTGCAACAAGGGGTTCGGATCTTACCGTGCTCTCGGCGGGCATAGGGCGACGCATAAAAACGTGAAGGGATGCTTTGCTAATGCCTTGGAGAAGAAGGAGGATCAAGAAGACGGTAGAGATGGTAGCAGTGCACAATTAGACCTTGACCATGGTGCTGGTACGAGCATTAAGAATGAGAAGGAGAAGAAGGTTATCCAAGGTGTGGCCGAGAGGTTGGCCATGGAGTTGGACCAGCACAAATGCAACATTTGCAAGAAGGTGTTCAATTCGGAGAAGGCTCTTGGTGAGCACAAGACGATTCCCTGTGATCAGAAGGGGAAGCAGCAAATCACAAATAGTTTCGGCCCTTTTGGCAAAAAAGATAGCCTTGCTTTAGATTTGAACTTGCCGCCTCCGGGTGAGAGTAGTGATCAAGATCCTCCATCGGAGAAGCTGCGATTGGACCTGCGGCTTGGATTGTGAGCTCTGTTTGGTAGATGATCATATTTGGTTTACTTCGCATTTGTGTGTTTACTATACGTGAGACAATAATAATATAATTGCTGGGGATAATCTTGGTGATATGATTGCTTTTTTCTAATCAAGTGTCATGCTTTGCATAATATAATTTTTGTTGGGTTAATCTCATATGATCGGTGACTTAGTGTTGCTTGGTTTGTCTTATGATATGTTAGTCAACCTAAATTAGAGTCTCCTGACGTGGGGAATCCTAGAACTTCACTATAAGATATGTATTTAGCATGTGTGTGAGAGAAAGATGATTTAAATGGTATGATATGTGAGGGGGAGAATTGTTAGATTAATCTTCCATAAGTCATGAACAATGTTGCTGATTTGTATATAAGTTAAAAGAGGCTTGTGAAGCACGTTTTAAGTTCATATAAGGCCCAACAATTTTTTGCCTCCGAAGACGGAGGAAGAGATGAAGCTGCCTACCTATAGTCTAATACGAGAACAAAAGTTGTTTGCTGTGATTATTGTCAAGGACAAATTCATGTTTTTCAGTTATTGATATTGACATGATGATGATAAGCGCAATATTTTTCTTGTGAATCTAATTTTTGGGTTCAGTTTAGTGCTAGCTAGCTGCGAGGTGTGTCACTGATACTTTTTGTGCTTAGTGTAGTGTCTATGTAGACCAAACCTTACATTAAACTGAAGCATAATTAGAAGACGAGGGCTGAATTATTTGATGAGCAAAATTTACATCCGCAAGATGGGCGTACATCGGTAGATGCAATACCCAGTCGATATTGATCGATAACCTTAGCATTAATGCAAGCCAAAAGTATGGGCAAAAACATTGCCCCTTCAACATAATTATACCTACTAGTAATGGTCCTGGTTATGGCGATGACACGTGTTAACATATGTTACGATTTAATTACGGCCATTTGGTACTGAATTTTGTCACAAAAAGACTATAATGAAGTTTTAACACGCGTGGGCTTCCTAAGGCAAAACTCGTCCAAATCTAAAATATGGCAAATTCGTGACAAAATTTTGACACAAGCTGCCGTGACAAATGACAAAAGCAAGCCTCCTCTGAATTGGCCACCATATCTGGCTACACCTTCTTGGCTACCTCATTCTGTTTGCGGCCTAGGCAGCTATTGACTTTGCGCCTTCTAAGACGAACGAGTGAATGTGGAGTGATTCTTAGTTTTACGTCTTTATATATAAAAAATAAATTTGAAATAAAGAGATGTTTAAAATTATTTTGGGCAATTTTTAAATTATGTTAATCATGTGATGAATGAATGTGGAGTTAAGAGTGAGACCCCTCCTTTTAAGTCTATATATACCCCATCATTTTAGTTATTTTTCAATAGGAAGAGAATAAAGTATCCTAGTTTGGGTGAGTGGTGGTAAGCTAATTGCTTGTAGAGAAGTGAATTTTTCTAATCAAATCCAGGACGCATCTCTAATTTTATACCTAGAAGTGTGATAGCTACATTTTTATTTAATGAACTTGTTTTGTCATGCATATTTTTGTATCTTTCCTTAGACGGAGGAGGATCAGTTGATGTTGGATAAGAAGGATGTTCTGGACACGACGTTGAAGCTTGCCTCTGGTCCTCGGTGCTAGAGAGGCAAAGCTGTTAGTGTGCGTCAGTTGCAACAAGGAGTTCGGGTTATACCATATTTTAAAACATTACACCATAGATTACTTAATTACTTCAACGTGAAAGTAAAAATGACACCATAATTTGTCACACCTAAGCAGATCAAATACATTCTAAACACAGTAGGATAATAGAACATTTAAAAAATAATCATTAAAATCATTTATTTTCATAATAATCTGCATGAAATTTATAATTTGTGTTTTTTTAATATCAATTTTTCTATTGTTTCGATTGTGGAATCCGTCACCATGTAAGCACCTTAGTTTTATGGAAATAATAACCTAATCATATTATCAAATTTAATTATTTATTTTTGTTTCCATTCATTTTTAAAAAAATATTATCTACCATAAGATGGAGATTCTTACCACCGAAGAAATTACATCCATATTTCAATCCATCTTCTCGTCCTATTCAAATTTGACTTATGCTTGGCATTTCCTTCCTTTTGTAGCAGTGATTTGCAGTATGCCCAACATAATCATTTTGAATAATCCTATGACAATTGGCGGTTATGATGAATTACGCAGCCATTCTTCCAACTTTATCAATTCTCCATCAATCTTTCCATAAGCTTGCTTGACTACTTTCCTCCTAATTTCTGTGGAGGTTAACAAGTTCCTCATTTTCTTTGTCGTCCTATTAGTTTGTTGGCTGAACAATAAGCAATAATTCTGTGTTTTCACGGATTTGTATTTACTCAACCCTATAATAATGTACATTTATTATTTCTTCCATCCTCCCCAGAGCAATCCCAATTCCCACGTCTAAGTATACCAATACAAAATGAACAAAAGATCATTAATCAAACTAAGCTCATATTCCCACCGAGCTTCTCCCGTGGATGAATTTGATCGCTACCCGATCGTCCGGACAAGTCTATAGCATAACAATCTTTAGATCAAGGGTGATTTGGTGCTTCCCCTTCTGATCGCAGCTATTCTTCTTGAGCTCATTGAGAACCTTTTCCGGATCGAAAACGTTCCCGCAAATGCTACATTTGTACTGCTCCAACTCCATAGCCAACCACTCGGCAGCTCCTGGGATGAGCTCCTTACTAGATTCCCATTTTATCCTCTCAAACTTGTTCCTCTTGCATGCTGCTGCTATCTTTACCATCTTTCTGATCCTCCTTATTCAATGCATTAGTTAAGTAAGCTTCACGTTCTCGTGAGTCTCCCTTATGGCGGCTAAGGTCACAGTACGACCCGATGGCATTGTTGTTGTAACGTAGCACACTCACAGTTTTACCTCCTCCAATAATACCGTAGCCGCTTTGCTGAGGCGCCTGTTCAACATACAATTTTAAGGTGAGGAAGTAACGAGGACGACGTACGTGAGGATTGCAGCCATAATGTTGTTTTTGTTAGATCCCGGTCGCAAACACTATGGTTTATTTGTCCCTTCGAACCCAACTCACTATCACAAAAAAATGTTATGTCAGGTTTTGGCTTAGACCAGAAAGGAACCTCTAATAATATTTTTGTAAGTCACTTACCCTCTTTACCCGCTGCAGTTGCAGCCAGGAATTCAGATTTCATTGTTTGATGTGTTATTTGTTTTTTTGGAAAACCAAAACACTGTATCTCCACCTATGGTGGAAATCCATTCACTTGTGGACTTAGATTCGTGAGAACCTATAATCTAACTTGCATCCGAGTATCCCTCTAGTACACCGAGATGACGTGTGTATCTATTTAATCAATTGCCTTTCAATGTGGCTCATTTGGGTTACTACTAAATAGAATTATTTAGAACTCCAATATATGCAATGTTGAGATGTGTACAATGCATTCCATACCTTATTCAGATAATACTCGAATACCCCAACTGTGAATTTTGAAGAGTTCACAACCAATCATTTTTTTCACTTGTGTGTCTCATTCTCATTGGCTATCGAACTTTTCTTTCTCAACACATGCCAAAATTCAATATTTTGCTTTCAATATTCAATCACACTTATTGTGGTCATTCTAATTTATGGATGACAACCAATAAAATTATGTGATTAGTTATGTCAAAACTTACGTTGTATGATAAAATAATCCAATAAAGCTCGACTATATTTCATATAAAAATATCTAATAGTTTTAACGTACAACATTATAAGAGCCTGTTTAACCCTCTTGGTATACTTGTGTGCTCGAGTTGGTAACAAGAATTTGAAGGGTTGTTTTGCCAATGCTTTGGAAGAGGATCAGGAAGATGGTGTAGTTGGTATAGCAGTACATAATAGCTTGACCATGGTACTGTTCTGAGCAAGTTTGAGAGGTTATCCAAGTAGTTGCTGGGTTCTCCATGGCGTTTGTACCGGCACAAATGTAATATTTGCATGAAGGTGTTCAATTTGGTTAAGGCTCTTAGTCACGAGCACAGAAAGAGTCACTGTGATCAAAAGGGAAGGCAGAGAGATTGCTATGCAGATTTGAACTTGTCGCCTATGGGATTAGAGTACGATCAAGATCCTCCGTGACAGATGTTCTCCTTGGACCTGCAGTTTGGAATGTGAGCTCTGTTTGGTTTACTTGGCATTAATATGTTTACAAAACGTGAGACAATGATATGGTTTAGGGATCTCTGTGGTTTAATTGCTTTGGTCTGAGCATGTGTCATGTTTTGTATGATATAATTTATTGCCTCCCAAGGTGGAGGAAGGGATGAAGCTAACAAACACCTCCTCGAAGAAGTTTAGTTCATGGAGACGAAAATCAAAATCTGTGTCCACTTCTTAGAGTTCTTTACAAGATCCGTTTCATGAAGTTCAACAATTGGTGGTGATTTGAACCAATTTCTTATTAGAGAATTGTCTTTGTCTTTTGTTGAGATCCATTGTAAGAAGTTATAGCTAATTAAGCTATATTTAAGGCAAATTGATGTGATAATATGCAAGGAATTACTTGTGTAAAAAATTTTAACTAAATTGAGATTATAATATGCAAGGAATTACTTGTGTACCATTCAAGTTGATGTATAATAACATAAAAAGTTAGGTAATTTATTTTTAATACTAAATCAAGTAACCACATTATTTTCACTAAATAAATTGAATTGACCAAAAATTGGAGACCAGTAAAGGGACTGAGTTAATTAATAGCACATTTAACCAATATAGATTGTGTTACTTAACTCAAAGCCAAGCCTGATTTCTTTTTCTCTTGGATATGTTCTCTTCGGTCTTATGATTACTTTGTCAGACCCAATAAGCCGCCTCGTACCCATTTATTTAAACTCGAGTTTGGGTTTCAAATGAAGCTAATTCGAGTTTCTTTTTTCTTTGAGTTGAACATATGGAGACAAGTCAACGAACTCGGGCAACCATATAAGATGCGGTCAGTAGTGGTTAACCCCAAATTGTTGGAACCTGCCCGATCAGTATTTGTACCGGACTATGCATGCAGGTTGTTAAGGAGTTGGCGTCCGAGTCCAATCAAACATAACAGAGAACTCTTCTAGAATCTGATGAGGGAGGATAATATATATGATATTTATTGTCCACTTTTGTCCATTTTATCTAAATGAATTGATAATTATGCCTAGCGGCTTTTTTTATGTAACCAACAGATAAAAAAATCAGCTTGCTATATTACAAAAAAAAGCATTAATAAAGTTATCTAAGGAAGAAATTAATAGTCAGCCTATATCTTCTCTAGAATTTACCAATAAAAAAACCTTGTAAAGAAACATCAATGTATGCAGGTTAAGGATTTTCTGTTTAGAGAGAATTTTGTGGTGGGAAAACAGATGAGGATGAAAAGGTGACAAACTCAAGCTAAACATAGAACATGACGTTAGAGTAGTGTTGTTTGACGGCTAGTTATAAATCAAAAGCTGTGTGCAGAACACACGAAACAGAACGCCCAGCTCCTCCGTCTCTTTGGCACTCCTCCTGCCTTGCCATGGATCCTTACAAGGTGCACTCCATGTAGATATTATTTGTTTCATACACCTCATTAATTCTTATAATTTGATCTCAAGTTTTTGTGGGTCATTGGATATGAGTCGTCTTTAAATGCCTTGATTAATACTAAAGAGTTTAATCTATAAGATGCTTGTTGCTCTTGGTTTTTGCTCTATGTTGTTGCAGAGCTTGATGTTTGGTTTTGTGATCTTGATATGTTTATCACATCTAAGAAGCCTATTGATTTCTGAGTGCTGTGTTTGCTCTGTTATATATGGAGCTTATGTCAAGTGTACTCAACCATTTGATATGAACAATTCGGTGACGAATTTGATAGCAGTATCGCCCATCGAGCGCTCACAACTCTACCTTCACCACAAACTCGGGCGCCCCGGTTTGGAACAATAATGCCTCTCTGACTGTTGGATCTCGAGGTATAAGCATAAGTTTTCAACTCTTGTCTCACATAAATTTCTATGTTATGATAAATTCTATATCTGCATTTGCTGTTCTTATATGGTGTTTAGTATAGCTACCTAAGCTTGCAATGTATAGACTTTGTTGGTGTTTCTCTTTACTGTCATTGTTCAGATTTTTCTGGTTCTCTGCTTCCTTGGCAGGGCCAATCCTCCTTGAAGGCTATCACCTTATTGAGAAACTAGCTCAGTTTGACAGGGAAAGAATACCAGAACGTGTTGTTCATGCAAGGGGAGCTAGTGTAAAGGGCTTCTTTGAAGTCACCCATGACATCTCCCACCTTACCTGTGCCGACTTCTTGCGTGCACCACGAGTACAAACCCCCGTTATTGTTCGGTTCTCCACAGTCATTCATAAACGAGGAAGCCCAGAGACTCTGAGAGATCCAAGAGGCTTTGCTGTCAAGTTCTACACTAGAGAGGTATAGGTTAAAACTTGTTGGACTTGTAATGTAGTTCTATTGCATATTTGCAAGGAATATTTATGGGTTTTTGCATAGGGAAACTTTGATCTTGTGGGGAGCAATTTCCCTGTTTTCTTTGTTCGTGATGGAATGAAGTTCCCTGATATGATCCATGCATTGAAGGCAAACCCCAAGTTCAACATTCAAGAGAACTGGAGGGTCCTTGATTTCTTCTCTCACCACCCTGAGAGCTGTCACATGTTCACCTTCCTCTTTGATGATGTTGGCATCCCATCGGACTACAGGCATATGGATGGATCTGGTGTCAACACTTACACATTGGTCAGCAAGGATGGGAAAGCTTACTATGTGAAGTTCCACTGGAAGCCAACTTGTGGTAAGAAGAGCTTGTTGGAAGATGAAGCCGTGGTGGTTGGAGGGACCAACCATAGCCATGCTACAAAGGACCACTACGATGCAATTGCTGCTGGAAACTATCCTGAGTGGAAGTTGTTCATCCAGATTATTGATCCTGTCCATGAAGACGACTTCGATTTGATCCATTAGATGTCACTAAGACATGGCCGGAAGATGTCTTGCCTCTGATTCCCGTTGGCCGGCTTGTATTGAACAAGAACATTGACAACTTCTTTACCGAGAATAAGCAGCTTGCTTTCTGCGCTGCTATAATTGTGCCTGGCATACACTATTCTGATGACAAGCTGCTCCAGACCAGGATCTTATCTTATGCAGACACCCAAAGGCACAGACTCGGGCCTAACTATTTGATGTTGCCACCAAATGCACCAAAATGTGCCCATCACAACAACCATCACGATGGCTCCATGAATTTCTTGCACAGGGATGAGGAGGTAAAAATTTGCATCACATTTTTTGTTTTGTGATATAAGTCTAATTGGCCATGTGATATATAAATACACGCACATATATATATGTACTTGTATCAGGTGAATTACTTCCCATCAAGGTACGACCCATGCCAACATGCTGAGAAATACCCAATTCCGTCTAGAGTTCTTACTGGAAAGCGTGAGAAGGTTTGTACTGTTGTTCGTCGAGTACTTAAATATCAAAATGTTGTGTTTGTAAATCTGAATCGATAATAAGCATTCTGTTTTTATGGGCAAAACAGGTAATGATAGAGAAGGAGAACAACTTTAAGCAGCCGGGGGAGAGGTATAGGTCTTTTGATCCACAAAGGTATGCATGAGCAATAAACTTTATCATAACCAACAAAAATATCAAACATTGCATTTTATCACCAATTCAACAAGATTTTGTTATGTAACGCAGGCAAGAACGCTACATCCGGTCTTGGGTTGAGGCATTGTCTGATCCAAGAGTCACACATGAAATCCGCAGCATCTGGATCTCCTACTGGTCACAAGTAATAACCCTTTTTTCTAATGACCGATCTTTGCTACCTGTTAAACCTTTAATATCTTCGTTTGGCCTTTATGTTTACATCTTCTCATATATTATGCAGTGTGACAAGTCTCTGCGACAGAAACTAGAATCTCGACTCAACATGAAAGCTGATAAGTGAAGCAATTTGTTCAAACTGTATCGTCGGATACCCTTCATTTATTTGATCAAGTTTGTTCGGTGTCTTGTCAACTGTGTACTCTGCTTGTAAAGTAGAAATTTCGACAATGCCCACAATGTAACAGTGTGTTTTTTCTATGCTTCTATTATATATTGGCGGTCTTGACAATTTTTTTTATCTTATGTTAATTACAGAGGAGATCAAGCAATTGTGATAAGAAATCAATATTCTAGATTCTTGAATTCTTGAATATAGAACATTACATTTTCAAAATTTACTTATCAACAAAAAGATATGATAATGTTCAAACAGCTATGCAATCTTCTATTTTATTGATCAGCAAATGACTCAGGTGATTGGTCCTTTAAAGGTTTAGTAACATTTTATATTTTCATACATTTTGGAAACACAATAAGTGAGTTTTAAGGTAAGTGAGGCACAAATCTAAATTATTCTTATTAATATTAAACTATAATACTATTAAAATGGGTTCATGTAATAGTCAAAGAATCAATTAAGCGCAGGTAAATTGTTAAGTTGTACGAATTATATGAATTTTTAAAATTTATATATCAGTGAATGTTTTCTGCCGTATTGTTTTACCAGCAAATGGCGTGAACTGCTTGCGCGTCATTAATTTGTAGGAATGTGCATTTTATATTTTCCCATGTATTTTAAGAATGCGTAAAGTGAGTTTTAAGTGTAGTGCTACTTGAATTGTAATTATTTGTCCTTGTTAAATTATGATACAAATAAATTAAATAGGTGCACGTAACTAGTATGCACACTAAATTATTAAATTAATAAATTTAAAAAATTCATACATTAATGAATGTTTAACGCCTTTTTATATTCTCTGGTTTTAAAGATTATATGCATAGTTTAAAATTCTCTTCCAAAGTCAGATTTCATGGCTTACCGAATCAAATTTCATGTATGACTTTATAGTGACTAATTTAGTAATTGATTCCCTAAGTTATGTTATAAAGGTTATCAAAATATATTATTTTTTAATAGTTAAATCAACATTTTAAAGTAATGCAAATAATATATTTATCAATTTCAAGTGTTAAAAAAGTAATATATACTAATTTTATGACTTTTTATTAACATAATTAACATTTTAATATAAATTATTCTAAGCCAGCTTGGAGTCAACTTCAAGTCCACTTCATAACATGTTGAATTGAGTCTAAGTTTCAAGTTTTTGAACTATAATTATATGTTGGTAGTGATTGATCTGAAATTTTAAAGTTAATTGATATAAGAGAAGTAAAGGAAAATTAAGAGATTATGTGATTTCATGATTGAGATTCTTTTTTTAATTTGGTTGAAACGAGGAGATGTGTTTCATAATGGAGGAGAAGATTAGAGGTTTCAACAAATAAGATTTAAAAATTAATTTTATCCGTCGGATTTTGAGAGTGAAGATTTGTTTTTGCCCGAGGTAAATTCGATCAAGGGGTGTACAAAATATAGATCAATATTAAACCCTGAGTCTTGAACTAAATCTAATTTATCTAAGTTATTTTGGGAACGTAAAAAGTGATTAATTTTAAGTCAATTTTAAAGTGTACTGCATGAATTGGTAAAAATACGTGAATTGTTAATAAGATGCATGAATTTAAATTATTTATATTGTTAAATTATAACACAATTAATATAGGTTCATGTAGCAGTTAAGAATTAAGTGCATGTAAACTGTAAAGATTTATGAATTAAATGAATTTTCAAAATTTATATCTTAGTGAATGTATTCGAGCTTGTTTTAACTTTTACTTTTCCCGAAGATATTGGCCATTTTAATTTGTGGGATGTTCATTTTATATTTTTTCGTGTATTTTGAGAATATTGCAAAAAGGAGTTTGAAGCGAAGTGATTAAATTGTTAAGATATACGAATTTAAATTATTTGTACCTGTTAAATTATACATTCAAATAGGTGAATGTAAGTTTTAAGAGTTAATTAGTACTACAGTAAAAATTGTTAAGATGAATGAATTAAACAATTTTATAAAATCTATATATCTATATATTAACGAATGTTGAATGTCTTTTGAATTTTTTATATTCTCAGTTATAAATAGGTGCAAATCGTTGTGTCACTTTGTGATTGCAGTTGAGCTTTACTGGAAGTTAATTTTATCGTCTTTTCAATTATTTCTCACTTTTTAAGTGCTTTTGAAGTAATATTTTGGTGGTTTGTATTAATTTTATTACAATTTGTTTTATACTGAATGGTTAAGAGAATTAAATAAGCGGACTTTCTGTTTTAATATTTATAACATTAATATAACTATATCAGCAAATATGAGATGCATTTGCAGCTTAATTTTCAGTTATACGACTTAACCAATTTTCCGTCCACTATGACACAGGGAGTGGGGCTTTCTTGTTTGCATCTTTCTGGCACCCAAGACTTGTGTCGATGCCATTTTGGTTGCCATTAGCGTTCATAATGCATGTATATGGCTAGGAATATATAGATACCTTCTTTCCAATGTCAATAAGATCCTTTATCCTAGGATCAATATTGTATTTACATCGGCATGCATGCTCTAGGATAATCAATATTCATGGCTATGGTTAATTAATAATTGTGTGTGATTTATATGATCTCATGGTTAATCAAGTAGTAGACTTTTGTTTCTTTTTCTTGCAAAAAGCATTAATCCTGCGAAGACCAATGCACCAAGTACAGTACGATAAAGTTATAATTCGTTAGTTATTTCATATGCGTGCCAAATTTGATAAAGCCGAGAAGTTATTTGTTTTCCTCGAAAACCTCCACCCATATCACCAATTAATCTCTTAACTTATTATTGGTCAAACTACCTATGCACTAGCCCTAATATGAGTATGATCACGCCACGCTTCATAATTGGAAAAACTAGAACCATAAAAATACGGTGTAATTGTTTTGTTAACAACGAAATTTGATTGCGCGCCCCCAAGGGACGTAATTGTGGATGCTCACAACATGAACAATTAATGATAAGCTTGCACACCCAATACGTGTTGGAAATACCTTCCAATAAGGACAAAACAAATTTTATGTAGAAAACTCTTAATTTGGGAAAAAAACCACCGGGAAATGGTCACATCAAATTCACTATATCACAACTTTGATATAAAAAAATATCAATTTAATTATAATTTCTACAAAATTGGTATTAATCACAAATAAAGAAAATAGAGAATTACAGATAAAAAATTTAGATAAGATACCTTTGACAATTATATAAGTGAATCTCAACAAAACATTCATCATTCTTCGATCCACAAAATTTTCTTTCTCTTCGTAGCCCTTTCTCTCCAAAACCAAAACCAAAGAAAAAAAACGTCTTGTTACTTTTATTTTTTTTAACGAATCAAACCACAAAATCTTAATTTTTGTCCATAATAAAATTATAATTTCACATATTTATAGAAGAGGGATAACTCAACAATATAAAGTGGTAACTAGTAAATATGGAGCTAGATATGGATATTTGAATGTTCAAATGATCTAATCCTCTTGGTGTAATCCAGAACCAAGTCAAATGATTTCTCTAGCAAAATAATTTAATTAATCAAATATTACAAATATATTGATGTTAATTTTAGTTTTAAATAGTGATATAAGAAAAATTAAAGAAAATTTAATGTGTGATTTTTTAAATTTTTTTGTGTGAAACTAGGAGATGTGTTTTATAAATTCTTAAAAAGTCTTTTAATAGTGAATATTTGACTCTTTGCCTGAGGTGATTGAGTGATCACGACTCCATCTCTACATGTTCATGCATATAAAATTAAGTAATCATCCCATGGAAACTTCATTTACTTTTTAAAAAATACATTTTACTGTCTAATATTTTTCGAAGGGAAGGAATAAAAATTTTAATATAATTTTATTTCTGTGCAGAATGCTTCTTTAGCTACATCAAATGAGCCAAATCTGACCAAACCCATAAAAAATGTGTCGGAGCTCCCAACGAACACGAAGGATCGTGCGACTCCCTGTCGGTCAAGTCGATGCCATTGACACAGCCCTGCGCTCCTGCCTCGTGCTCATGTCGGAAAGAAGGTTGGGGCGCGAGTACGGCGAGGAATTACCCATGCACGCGAATGGAATATATTTTGGTTTTTTATGAGTTTCTGTTGATTAGTTTCACGAGAACTGGTTCTTCGGATGTATGTTTGGTGAATAAATTATGGTGGATTTGTGCTTGTTGAAACTTGAATAATCATAGTGCTGGCTAGCTACATCGTAGTTTTATAAAGTTGGATCAAGTTGGATTAGTGGTTGAAATATGATTCTCGTGCAGCTTGCATTCTTATAGGAATTAAGTGACAACATTCTAATGACTGTTTCTGGTCTTATGGGAGTTGATACTTGCATGCCGTCACTCTGCCTTGCTTCATCCGGGTGGGGAGCTGGGGTTTGTGATTGCAATGAGTTTAAGCCTTTCGAGCTTAGCAGGAGCTCAACGTGGGAAGTTGGCAGAGTTGCAACGATGGCAAGGCCGGTGGCAGGCACTTCACGACGCAAGATGCCCAAGAATCTGCGTTACCCACCTCGAGCTAAAGTCCCACCGGAGCCTACATCAAATAGAATTATCAAGAACAATACTGAGGAGATTGAAATCGAAGTAGAAGAGAGTGACATGGATCCAACATGGGATGCTGATGAGATAGAAGCAATCTCTTCACTTTTCCAGCATAGAACACGTCAGAAGCCGGTAAATGTGCCGAAAGAGAGGTTTCTGACGATTCCTCTACCTAGTAAAAACAGCCTGTTGGGCTTCCCTTGCCAAAAACACATCAGATCGGCTTGCCGAAATTTGGTCACTTCCAGATCTTCCCTATCAAGTCAAGTGTACAAGAAGCCCGTGGTGCTTGTTGGCTTGGCCAGGTAGATAAGAGACCTCCCACCCGAGGAAGATGTGTCTCAAGTTCTTGATAAATGGCTCAGATATATCAGGAAGGGCTGTCTTTCACTCACCATTCGAGAATTGGGCCATATGGGTCTTCCCCAGAGAGTTCTGCAGGCTTTCTGCTGGGTACAGAAGCACCAGCAGTTGTACCCAGATGATCGAGTGCTGGCTTCGACTGTTGAGATCTTAGGTAGGACAAGGTCGTTGAAAATGCCGCTAGAATCGGAGAAGTTCGTTGGCTCGGCGAGTATATATTGTTTTCTTTAATGCTTAAATTTGATAAATATATGACTTATATTATTATAAAGTATTAATTTAACTAAACTACAAATTAATAATTTATTTTAATAATTTTTTACAATCTATCAATAAAAAGTCATTGGTGGAATTTGACTTAGAAGTCAAAGTGGTTTTGAAACCATGATAACTCTTGCATTGAGCAACTAAAAATTAACTTTATGTAATATTTATTAAAATTCAAACATATGTAACGATAGGGGAACAATTTTTTCCCCATATTTGCTCTCACTTTCTAGTCTCTCCTTGCTTCTAAGAGGGTTCATCTCTTTAAATAGGGTATTCTTAGCTTGCTTTAATTCATATACCGGAAGTTATTGCATTTGATCTCCTGTGCTTACAGTGTTGATTAACAAGCATTTGGCTTTGGGGTTTTGAACTGTGAATTTGTGATTCAAGTCTGCTTATCATCTGATTCATGTTGTATTCTCATATGATGGTATACGACTGAGCAAGGATGAGAACTTGTCTTTGTACCCGGTGACTTTTCTTTTTTTCTTTGGTGTGTGTGTTTGGCTGGATTTGAAGATTACTGCTCTTTATTCGCCCAAGTTTAGTCCGATTTACGTAATACTGATAACAAGGTTGTTCATTTGCGCAGGGTTTGCAATGTAGTATTTTGCTTGTTGTACTCTGAAATAATTGCCAAGAGCAAGCCACGGTTGATCCATCTTGTTTGCTGTTTAGTACATTCTGAATTCAAAGGTGCTGCTGCCTGCTTGGAAGTTGAACTCAACAGTGCTAATCTAGTGGTACGAGGAGTAAAATGTTTTTATTTCTCTATGTTTGTGATGCGCACGAGTTCGCTTTGAAATGTATCAGTTGTATCTTCTATGATCAGGTATGAAATTGAGGGGGGCACGATGCACATGGTAGAAGTGAAAAACTTTTCGAAACTGCTGGTGTAATTGTGATTGTAAACTAGCAAGGATGAAGAAGTTCGCAAGTTTTAAAGGTGCAATCTTCCTACTTTTAATATTTTTTGGAGTCCTGGAGCTATTGACACATATTAGGACCTCAGTTTGGTCTAATAAAAAGATTTTCTTTTAGTCAAAGAAAGCATTCTATTAAGAGATTGAACTTTCTGATCAAACATCGTAATTTGATTCATGTGTCATTGATTTGTCTTCTGTTAATGCCATTAAACCTGGACATGGACATTGGCATTATATCATATCATCCCAAACTTGGTTGTAGATATTCGTTCGATATCAGATCTTGAATCAAAGCAAGTCTGAATAATCATCATTTTTAGTTGGCATCTGACAAACATGTTCGAATTTCTTTGATTTTATATCAATAGGGAATTCTGGTATGGTGATTGAGACAAGATCAAACGCAAGCCAAATAGAAGCAGAAGGTTTAACATCAACCATTGATAATATATGCTGCATTTTGAACAGTGGACCTTGGAATCCTGATATTGTACATGCTTTATCTTCCATTGATCATGAATCACAGCCAGAGATTATAGCTGGTGTTCTAAAAAGGCAGAAGGATCTACTTTCTGCCATGAACTACTTCCAATGGGCAACGAAGCAGATCGTTCATGCAATCAATACAGAAACATGTAGTTTACTTCTTAATCTTATGGTAAGAAGAAAAAATTTGAACATCTGCCTCAAATTCGTGAAGAAATGAGTCTTACCAGACGTGAGCCCTTGATGAATACTTACATAGAGTTGATCCCATGCTCTACTAAATCTAGGATGTTGGTGGAGGCTGTTGATCTGATGCACACGTAAAGGAGTCATAAATTCCGTTCGGCATTTTCAGCATATACGACTTTGATTGGTGCACTTTCAGAGGCACAAAAAGCAGATTTGGCACTTTCGATGTTTCGGCAGTTTCAGGAAATAGGATATGAAGTTAGCTGGCACAAAAAGTGGGAAGGTTTGATGGGGCTTTATCTCTATTAGACGAGATGAAAAGACTTGCTATTTTTCCAGACATTGTCCTCTATAATGTTTGTATTGACGTTTATGGAAAAGTTGGTAAAGTTGACATGGCCTGGAAATTTTTTCATGAATTGCAGGCGCATGGGCTTGTACCTGATGATGTAACGCACAGTAGTATGATTTCAGTTCTCTGCAAGGCTTGGAAAATATTGGAAGCGGTTGATCTATTTGAGCAGATGGAGTTTAACCGTAAAACTCCATATGTATACAACACTATGATAATGGGCTATAGTTTAGCTGATAAGTTTGAAGAAACATATAAATTACTTGAAAGGCAGAAAGAAAAAGGATCTATACTTAGTGTGATTGCATATAACTGCATTCTCACTGGCCTGAATAAAAAGGGGAGAGTGGATAAGAGTCTGAGGCTGTTTGAAGAGACGAAGAAGGATGCAGACCCAATGTTTCGACATATTACATTCTTATGAATGTGCTCGGCAGAAATGGTGACCTTGATGCTGTTTTTAGACTTCGGGCCGCTATGGAAAGTGCTGGCTTGTTCCCAAATGTTGTACCTTTAAACATGATGCTTGACAGATTATGTAAAGCAGCTAAGGTTGATGATGCCATTCCCTTCTTTGAAGGGATGGACGACAAGACATGTGCACCAGATGGGGCCACATTTTGCTCGTTGATCGATGGTTTAGGCAGATATGGAAGGATTGATAGAGTGTATGAGTTGTTTGAGAAGATGTTGGATTTGGGCCTTGAACCAAAGGTGACAGTTTATACGTATAAGGAACTTCGGATGTGGAAGAAACGAGGATGGACATAAAGTGTAAAAGGAGATGGTCCGAGCAGGCTGAGCACCTGACCTTACTCTTCTCAACACCTACATGGATTGTGTGTTCAAGGCTGGAGATTTGGAGAGAGGCCGTCGCCTGTTTGAAGAAATAAAATTGATTGGCCTGGTTCCTGATGTTACAAGTTATTCAATACTCATTCATGGCCTAGTTAAAGCTGGACTAGCACAAGAAACCTATGAATGGTTCTATGCAATGAAAGAAGAAGGCTGTATTGGATACTGTTGCCTATATCACAGTCATAGATGGTTTCTACAAGTCTGGTAAGGTAAACTAAGCTCATCAGCTTCTGGAGGAGATGAAAGGTAAGGGTGTTGCTCCAATTATATTAACCTACGTGTGCATTATTGATGGGCTTGCTAAAATTAGCAGGTTAGATGAAGCATACATGCTTTTTGAAGAAGAGAAATCTAAGGGAATGGAAATGAATGTTATTGTGTACAGCAGCCTTATAGATGGTTTTGGTAAAGTTGGCAGGGTTGACGATGCATACCTCATAATGCAAGACATGATGCAGAAGGGTCGGAACAGTCTACTCGAGGCTTTACTGAAAGCAGAGGAAATAAGTGACGCCCTAATCTGCTTTCAACCATAAAAGAATTGAAGTGCAACCCAAATACTATAACGTATACCATCATGATTAATGGCCTACGTAAAATTATGAAATTTAATAAAGCTTTTGTCTTTTGGCAAGATATGCTAAAACAAGGATTAAGTCCTAATGTTATATCATACACGACCATGATTTCTGGGCTGGCAAAGGTGGGCAACATAGAAGAGGCGACAGGGTTGTTTCAGAGGTTCAAGGCGGGTGGTGGTTTACTGGATTTCAGCTAGTTATAATGCCCTTATAGAGGGCCCTAAGCAATTGCAGCAGTCCAACGGAGGCTTGTGATATATTCCAAGAGACTCGGCAAAGGGGCTGTAGGGTGAAGAAAACGTCTTGTATTGTCCTTCTAGATGCACTGCACAAGGTTGGTTGCCTTGAAGGGGCTGCCATAGTAGGTGCTGTCTTGAAGGTGATGGCCAAGTCTCAACATACAGTAAAATCTTGGTAGTCCCACTGGACTACAGGCATATGAATGAATCTAGTGTCAACACGATGATTACGGGGGATGGGAAAACTAACTATGTAATGTTCCACTGGGTGCCCCTTGTGAGGTCAAGTGCTTGCTGGATGGTGAAATTGTGGTTGTCGGAGCCACATGATTTGCCATTTTGTGATACTTATCAGATTTTGATGCCGATATGGGCAATGCATTTCTATTTTCAATTTCTCCGTCCCCTGATAATTTCTACTTGCCTACCTAGTTGCATTTTTGCTGCGAAAACATATCCAAAGACTTGTTAATGAGTCACAAATATAGTTATATCTATTGGACTTGAAACTTGGATTATACATCAAAATTGATTTTTATTAAAACACATTTGATTTATAGTGACGTTCTGTGTCCGACAGGGTTGCATAAAACTTCACGCTCGAGGTTAACTTGAATAATAGTTTCATTAACACGGTTCTAATTTTTCGCATTTTGTTGAACAAAGTATTGCCTTCTGACATACAACGTTTTGCCATTGACTGAATTATTAAAAAGCTTTCAGCAAAGGTTTTATCGTCTAGAATTGGCGCAAAACAATTTTTTTGTGGACCAAGAAAACGATAACCCTGCTTCTTGGCCTTCACCACCCAATCAACAGCAGCCAAAATAGAATTACGAAATTGAACTAATCTCGTCTGTTCACCAAGGCAATAGCTCATTGCCTATCCCCATTCAAATAGCATACATAAAACTTTCGCCCATCAAAGCATTGAACGCCCCAAAAACATAATTCTACTAGCTCAAAAACATAATACATTGTAAGCACCACAAGTGTTCAAAAGTTCTTTTGACAAAAAAACTCGACAATGAGAAGCAACGCGAGTCCATCCTACTAGCTCAGCATTCCGTCGAAGCCAATTAATTCCTGAAATGTGCAAATGATAACAAAGTATTTAGAATTTGTAAATCTGGAGGCAGTCTGTAAGTTGCAAAAATTAAATTTACGGGGAAAACAAATAGCTCTAAAGATAATACGATAGAATCTAAGAAACAGTTTACAGCTACCAGAAACCATCATTTAAATTATACTAAGTATTGAAAAAACATTGATTTAATAAGATGGATTAGTAAAAACACGACCAAGAAAACAATCAAGTCAAAAAGAACATAACAAATTAAACTTAAAACTTTTTTGTAAAGCAACCTCGGCTAAGATAAACACATAACACTTTGTAAGATCAAGATGAGGAACATACCATGAAGGCAAATAGCGCCTCAAATGTTGCTAGGGTACATGAACACACGAACACGATTTCCCTACATGTATACAGACCACCGTTCCACTCAAACTAGAGCCACCACAAAATAGTTATTAAAGCATCAACACAATTCAATCATACCATAGATTTCGGTGGCAAATTAGACTTGAATTTGGCACGAACAACCCCACTGTTCCCATGAGGCCTTGCTACTTTCCCCCAAATGCAACGGTAATGGGAGCCATTTTCTTAACCTTGGCCTTGTAAATGTATGCCATCCTCTTACCCAGATACCATGCTACCTCTTCCTTGGTGTTCACATCCTCAATTTGTATCAATGATGTGTTTGGATACTGGTTGGACTTGGACCTAACAAATAAAACTAGCATAAATCATATGATACATAATAACAATAAACTCTTCACATGACCATTAGGGGAAAAAAACCCAAAACTAATGCAAAGTAAATATAAAAGATGAAAAACAAACAACAAAAATCTAAAAGCAAGTCTCAAAAGCATACAACTACTCCAAATAAAAAACAAACCACTCTTTTATGATCAATCAAACATTGTCAAACTGTCAAAAATGCTATGCTTTTCATCCCAATCACATTACATAGACCATTATATACCATCATCCACCTAAACAACATTGAGATAATCTTTTTGACTAATCCAAGCTAAAATAAATCACATGATCCATTAAAAAACATATTAACATGATCATCAATAAATAACAAAGATTAAAAAAAGAAACAACAGCCAAAAAGCAAATCTCACCATTGGGATCATAAAAAAGAAATTAACCCAAATGCTAAACATTGGGATCTTCGGCCAATTCGCACAAATGCTACACTTATCACCTCAAATCAAATTGGAGAAATAAACAGCAAAGATTAAACGCAATGACGCACACAATCACACATCACACACGTAAACAAGCCATGTTCATAAATCAATCCACCAAACAATCAACAAAAAATAATAATAATAATAATAATAATAAAGGCCATACCTTTTGTAGCCCAAGATGGTGCCGCAAACGAAGAGACGAACCCTCTCACCCTGCCGGCCCTTCATCTTCTCCGGCGAGCCGTCGACGGTGGCGAGGAGGAAGAGGTTGTAAAAACCCTAAAATCTATGTAGTGAGCAAGCCAATAAATGACCTCCTTGCCCTCGTTAATTGCGTTCGTACCCCTGGTGGGCCGAACGTCTGACCTGGGCTTTCAGATGGGCCTTCTCGCGAATGGGCCTTGCGGCCGTTTGAGCGGAGTTTTTGAGTCTTGTCATTTGACTTCGATGCCTTCCTTTGCGATCGAGAATGGGTCAAATTCGAACCACATAATTTTATATTTGTTAATATTTTGTTAATTTTTATCATAACTTAATTACAAGAGCTCTTTACTAGAATGTCATTCGTTGTTGGAAAAAAATTTGGATATTATTAGACGGTGGGAAAATCATACATAATTAAAAAAATTTTTTTTATTACGATGATAAAACTAGTTTCGTGGGTTTATCCTTACTGTAATAGGTGGCGGCGGTTAAATTCGACCACCCCACGACTAGACATGATCAGAGCGGGTGAGTCGCCAACCTTGGCCAACTACTAAGTTATTTTTTTATAATAAAAATTATTATTTTAAAATAGAAGCATAGTTTATCATTCTAATAAATTTTTATTTTCCCTAATAATTATCATGTCCTATTTTCCCACTATTTGATAACATTAAAAAAATTCTCAGTAGATATTCTAATTTACCTAGTCTGAATACAATATTTTTTTTAAGAAAAAAGAATATAATTTTTAGAAACCCCAAGGTCTGACCTATCAAGATTATAAAATCCTCTGTATTAACACTAGAATATATAATATTTACTTTCTCTATATTTTACTGTTGTATTATAATTAATATATTATCGTATATTCTGATAATTTATTTATTATTATTTTTTAACGATATTATTGTATATTTGGATATATTTTTCATCCTTATAACACACAAGGCGGCTTTGACTCAATACATATTTTATAAAATTAACTTGACCCAAACAAAAAAAAAGAGTTTTACTGTCACAGATAATAGTTTCATTCTCCATTATCCATATGAAAAAAATACAATATTTACTTTCTCCACCCACTTATTTCATCGTTGTATCGTTTTGACTCGAATAAGGGGCCGTCATTATTTGCTGCAGTAATAACGTCGCACCCACCTACGCCTCGCCGGAGATGGCCGACAACGCCACCGGCGTAGGAGCCGGAGCTTATTACTCCTGAGTTCCAACCACAAACATGAAAGGGCCTGCCTCGGCCGCGATCGGCTGCAAGGTCGACCGGGCATCCGACATGGATCGACCAGCGCTGGCCTTGTTGGATATACCAACTTGATTTAACCTCTTCTTCCTCCTCCTCCTTCCCTTTGTTGCTGTTAGGGATTTCTGCGGCCTTTTGAGTTCAACAATCCCGTCAAATTAAGAGCTGGTGTTGCCTTGATCAAACCGAAGTGAGATCCGAAGGGATGTGTATAGGCGTATGGTCGTGGCTCTCCCATCCTCGCTACCCACTTCTGCTGCTGCTCAACAGGGATGAATATCACAGCAGGTATATCAATTGATTGCTCTGCTCTTTAATTTTCTGCAACATTGTTTTCAATTTCATGAGCGTGAATTTGAAGGGATCTCGATGTTCTGGATTGAGGAGGAGATGAGAAATTGATACCCGTGGTTAGTTTTTTTTTAAGTATCGATGGCTGTAGTTTAGTCCTAGATTAAAATTCATGTTTCGGGATGTAGGTGGAAGCAGAAGAAGATTGGTTTATGATTTGTTCATGTTGGTTATAAGAAATATAATTCTAGAAATTGGAGGAAGAGGGGGACGACCATGATTTTTATGGATTCTAAAATCTGTTCCTTCTCATTATTCATAAGATATATAATGTTGTATACATTGTTGCTGTTACATTCAAGAATTCCTACGTGTCAGGCATTCACTACCTCAATAATCCATCCGCTTCTTATTTTACTGTTAATAATTTGAATGTGCCATTGTTATAATTGCTTTGGAAATCCAGTCAACCTTAGTTATTTGAGAAAATGATCGATGGTAACCATGTTTTTGATGTTCATTGCAGTTTCATTTTCCTATATGAGATCATTTTGCCTGGTTATTTTGTTACAAAGTTGGTAGAAGATTGAAATAGTCACTTGCTTGATCTATTATGTTTAAGATTATTTTTTAATTGCTTACTGTACTGTTCAATCAGTGCTGCATGTTTTAGAAATTTTAAGTTTATATTGTGACTGTTATCTTGTTTTTCGGTTGCAATATCCGGCATTGATTTCTAGAAGTAACTTTGTTGAAGTTTATGTATTGTTTGACAAGAGGCTGTGTGCAGGCCTACAGTGCCAATGTCTTGGTGGAAGTGGGAGGACTCACTTGAGGTCCTGGGAGGAAGGGACTGTCAAGCTGGGGGACTTGGATGGCCTGCACCAGAAATGGGCGCTTGGCTTTTCTTACCAATGTGAGGGAACCAAATCCTCTTCCTTCTGCCAGGAGCAGAGGTGCCCTTCCTCTCCAATTTTTGAAGGTTTACTCACTCTATATCCTGTGATTCAAATAGATTATCTTTCCCTCTCCATGTTGTTTCCTATCGATCATGCAATTCTGCTGCTTATGTCGAATGATAGTCATGTTTTTTTCTTTTTCCTCTTAATTTTATTCATTGATAGGCGTATTATGAAATTTGCATGTAAACAAATCTATTTGTTTACTGTTTGCTGCTTGTTTGCATCAAAACATCAAGACCAGCAATTTTTAATCTCCTACAAGCAATGTAACTTATACTGTGGTAGTATGGTATTCACTGGCAGAGTGGAAAGAGCCCATATGAATTTGCACTGGAGATAGCTGAAGAAGCGAGCCAGTATAATGGATTTAACCTCATAGTGGTCGATATTTGCTCCAAATCTATGGTTTATGCATCTAATAGGCCAAAGGGACAGCCATTTTCCATTCAAGTTGTGCCTCCAGGGATTCATTGCCTATCAAATGCTCAGTTAAACACAACTTGGCCTAAGGTACATTAGGGGGTTTTTTTGGGCATAATTTCATGAACAGAGAATTGAACTGGCGAAGTACTTAATTAGGAGTTCTTAATAGACGATTAGCTTTTGATATCACAACGTAAGCAGAACCTATATTACCTGTTGATTTTCTGTTTACCTGATGAAATAAGAATGTCAAGGATTTCAATCCATGTGTAAGTTTAGGCTTCCCATATTTGATCTATTAAACAAATGAAATGACCACTATGCACCAGTATTATTTTGTTAATTATGAGCTCTGTTGATATCTTGAAAAAAAATGTTTGTATTCATATATTTCTTTTACAAAGTCAATAATTGACTGGAAAAAATGGTATTTGCTGAAGCTATCTCTGTACTTTCTCCAAACACCTTTAGAGTCATGATGTTTTTTATTTTTAATCTTTCCTAGTTGGTGTCAGTGATGTAGCTTTTATATCACTAGTAGGCTGTTCTGATATTAAATTGGATAACTTCAAATACGACCAAAATGAGGGGAACAAAATGAAAGCAGGGAATTCCAAATTGGGGGAGTTTGATTATCATTGATTAAATCATGTGTTATGTAGTTAACCAAAGAAGCTAAGGCTTATTTCATTGATGTTTGAGGATTCAATTAATTTCATGATTCAAGTGAATCTTGTTAGATTATCACATCACACTGACATGGAAAGTAAGGGCACTTAATGCTTTCATCATGTCTAGGTGCAATGCTTGAGTGCAAATTTCAAGGACATACTTCATGAATATGAAGATAAAGAAATTCAAGAAGAAGAAATGGTTAAATGTCTTATGAGAGACACCGTTAAATCAAGCAGAGAGGAGTTGCCGGATACTGGTGTTGATCCAAAGAGGGAACTCCTTTTAAGTCCTATATTTGTCGACTTTGAGAGTGAACAGGTGGAACGAAGTTAACTCAACTCCTGAGATAGGAAGAAATTCTATTTGCTCAAAATTTCTTATTGTAACTGCAGGCCGGGAGGTATGGCACAAGAAGCACGACTGCCTTAACTGTAAAAGCAATTGGAGAGGTGGTCTTGTATGATACCTATTTGGAGGACACTACCTGGAAGGATCATTTCTTTCGTTATACTCTTCAGAAAGCCAATTACTCAGGAGATTGTGATCAAAGTTAAGACGTCAGCCTTGTACTGGTGAGCTGGTTGCACCTTTTGAAGTAATAAGTTAATCAAGGTTGCTTGTGTTGAACTTTTTAACATGACTAAATTAAAGAAAGCAACCTATTGAGGTGATAATACAGAGAAATATGTGTAATTGGTAGGGGACCAAAGTTTGGGAGCTGGTTGCACTCTGAAGACGTAGAATAAAGTCAAGACTCTTTGTGTTGGGCTTCTTTTATGTCATCAAAGATAGAAAAAAGCAGCATATGGACATAATCAAGCGAAACAAGTGGAATTAGTTGGGGTTCAAAGTTTTCGCCTATTTCTTATGATTCAAATTGAATTTTATATCCCTATCCGAAGACTTTACATTTGCCATCATTCTTGTCATTAATCTGTAGATGCTCTTTTGTGGGATATGAAGTTGAATTTTTTATGTTTTATTTTGCAAGCAGGTAAAAGTAATCCAAGGCCTTACGTTGATGACTTTCATTCATGTGCCTCATTCAGCATCCCCTCTTTTACCGTTTTTGCTGTCGTATTTTTATATATTCATTTGATATTGCTTTTATCATGTTCTTTAACTGTTCAAAGACTTTACGCTGACCAGCATTCTTAGCCCTAAACCATATAAAGTCGAATTATTTAAATTTTCTTTTGCAAGCAGGTGAAAGCATAAAAAAGACATTACATATGTATGTGTTGATGACTTCCATCAAAATATGTTTCTTACAGTTTACCTTTCATTTACCCTTTTTGGCGGCCATATTTTTTCATATTCATTTGATTTCTCTTTTATCCTCCCTAACTGTTCGCATCATATTCTACTCTTACCATGTTCTCATCTTCGTATTTTAGCTATTTACGAGGTAAACCATTCTTCATTTTAACCTACCTTTTCTATAAATCAATCTGCCTGAGAGGACCAGGAAATTAAATAAATGAAAATCAGGGTGGAGATGAACACATTTCAAACTCATGATTATCTGCAGAGAGGGCCTTCAAATCCGATTTATATTGATTAATTTACAGGTTAAACCAGATTTGATCACACAAAAGAATCGAACCCAGGTGGGCTTTCAAAGGGCCATCAATATACAAAAAGCCCCAAACAAAGAAAAGAACAACTTCCAGGTGCACACCAAGTGGAACATCTATATTGTTTGATTATACATCAACGTATCTAATATACAGGTGTACACACCACATAATACATAATGTTCACAACTAACTACCTCAATCATATTTGTACACCATAATTAAGATGTTATGTACCCAAAAGCTTTTCTGAGATATAGCAGAAGCCTCGTTACTCTAGCAGGGAGTTTAATTAATTAATTAACTAGATAGAGTTCCATGGAAGAGGGAGAGATCCAATCACCACCCCTTTGTTCTTCCTCCATGCAGCAGGCCAGAAAATATGGAGCTCCGGTGTATTTGGGCTAGGCATTGCCTTGTACGAAGCTGCCCACCGTGTCCTTCAGAGCTTCTCTCCTGGTTATCACTTTCATCCCCGGCCACCTCACACGCCAGACAGTGCTGGTGCCCGCGCTACGCTTGCCATACTTGGCGAAGTAGAGAGTATTGAGAGCAAAGTTGCCGTCCCAAGGTCTGTATCCGGCCGGCTGTATAAAGTCACCTATAGTGCTTTCCATGATAAATGTTCGAGTATGCTCCTTCCATGGCCTGCCGAGGTACGTCTTGGTGCGGAAACAGCCGGCGAAGAGGTCAGACGCCGGCAGGATGCGGCAGCCGTGGATGACAATGCCGGTGGACTCGTGGCTGTCAGCGCAGTGGTGATGGTGCAGTCCTGGGTGGGAGGGGCTTGCGGACGAGGAGGCAGGACTGGAGGACGACGGCGGCATCGCTGAAGATGAAGTTGACGGTGCCGGAAACAATACAGTGGGAGTAGAAACTGGCGGTGGGTCTGGGCGAAGAGCGTGCCTGGTAGCCGTACATGCAGCATTTGTAGAAGGTGACCAGGTCTCCCTTCACCCGGAGCGCCACCGTTCGCTGGCCCCGCCGTTTACCTGAATCCCATCCATTTTCCGATGAACTCATTCCCCTCTATAGCTGCAAAATGATTAACCCGTGCCTTATAAGAATCATGTTTCCCAAGTAAACCTCATGCACCATGCATGCGTGATATACTTTTAAAATTATACTAGGTAAGATACTGCATTGTCCGCGGCACGCCATACGAATTAATTTTTAATTTTATAGGCAAACTTATTGAATGATGAGATACAGTGTAGTACAAAATTGATCTCATATCTTTTATATTATATCGATAGTCTCTAATTTAAAAAATGGATTTTAATTAAACAAAGAAAATATAGATTATAAAAATTTAATTTTTTTAAAAAAATTATTATATTTTGATAGGTTAAAATCTCCTATTTTCTTGACAACTTGATTTATGGCATACAATCATTTACTAATAATTAGAGCTCAAATTATTTCAAGAAACTTATTAAGTTGTACTAGGTAAATTTTAGATGATTCATTAATTTACTGAGCTATAAAATATATAAGCTCTTAATTAGTCGATCCTATAATATACAATAGGGGCAGGTACGTACCAGAGGTGGCGCTCTGGTGGGTGAGAACACCGTCCCGCTTGTTCTTGTTGCCAGTAACAATGGTCGCCGTCCCGCTTTTTCTTGTTGCCGGTGACATTGGTCTTCATCGGGCCATCGCCGAACATTAAGGTGTTGCTTGTGTTGTTATCAACCAACACATTCTCCCTGTAAACGCCGGCCTTGACGCAGATAGTCCATCGCCTCCTACTCTTCTTGGGTGCAGCCCTCACGGCCTCGGAGATGCTCTTGAAGTTGCCGCTGCCGTACTTGGCCACCACCGCATTGGCCCTCACCTTGAGGGCGTCGATGTCATCGGAGGCCAGAAGGCGGCTGTCGGAGTCCGACAGCCACGCCGGGAACCCGTCCCAGTCGAGGTCCGGCGGCGTCTCGGAGTCGACGTAGAGGAGACGACGAGAGCTGGGCTTGAAGCTATCGAATGCAGATCTTAAGTGGGAGACGATGGGGTTGATGTCGTTGATGATGGCCAGGGCGTTGATGGTCATTCTGTGGCGTTCTCCAACCCCTTCGTTATGGCTTCCTTGAGGTCCTCCTCTCCACACCATCAATGCAAGTCTGTTGGTAGGGCACGACCGCCGAGAGCCAATTCTTGAACTTATCACTTGTTGACTTGCTCCACGGCAAGGTGGCCAAGTCGTTCTTCCCGACCTTATGGAGCTCCTCCTCGGCGGAGCGTAGCAGGCCCTGGCACAAGGTCAGGGCCTCAAGATCCACTTTCTCGGTCGTCTTGTTCTTGAGCCCCGACGAGAGGTTGTGGGCAGCTCTTACCATCGATCGGCCCGGCGAATGCTGCCTTGACGAGCCCCTTCTGATAGCAGGAGGCTTAGGCTGTGGCAGTGTCGTTGCCGGCATTTTTCTTGCCCAATTACATGCTTAATGTCTGCACGCACATTTCGTCATAATCGCTGGATTGGCAGATGGTGAAGATGGCCTTGTAAGAAATCGATATTCCTGGGCTCATTCCGGGGTAGTCTCTTTCGACGTTCTTGACTGCATGCCTGACACTAACGGTGGCGGCAAGGGCAACGGCCGCGGCAACCACAATGGACATCAACGCCACGGTAATCTTCCTAGCGGCACCCATGGCACTCTAGAGGTGAACAATGCAGAGCACAAGGAGCAAAGACCCCTTAGATCCTACTATGGTGTTATGTGGATACGTATAATTAACAAGGTGCTTCCCAAGTTGCATGAGCTTTACCTGCACACGGTTGAGCATGCATGGTTTGTAGGCAGCCGGCGGAGGATACTCTGTTGCACTGGGCTGGAAATTGGATGAGATGGTTGACTATATGGGAGTCTATTCGTCTATAAGACTTCAAGGAGGTGGAAAAGTCGACGGCTCATTGTGGGAGCTAATATATTTCTACTGTGCTGTTCAGTTTTTTCTGGGCATTGATGTGTGGCGTAAAATGGTTGCTTTGCTCCAGGCAAGTCATCCTCAACCACGTAACTGCATAGAATTAGCCCACAGAACATTCAGGTTTGGAAATTACGATATATATAAAAAATTATATAAAGCTGTATGCCGACTGCGGGCACGTGGTTTATTATACATGGTTATTAATGAATAATGGTTATTGAGAATGGCTGTATTTTTTATGTGATGTCATAAATAGAGTGTGACTAATGATACAACAATTTCCCTATCCAAAGACACATGGTAACAAGGCCTATCGTCCAATTCATGACACCATATATATGTGGAAAAATTGCCGGGGGAAAAAGGACGTCGAAAATTTTCTTCGGTAGCCGCTTTAGTACGTGCCGCTTTTGAACCCACAAATGCTAAATGGGTCATAATCCAGGAATAGTAGCACCTTTAAAAATCTGATTTATTGACTAACTGCAATAAAAAATACCGACCGAACAGTTCAAGAGAAAATATCCCCACGCTACCATAAGGAAACTATTCTAATGGAAAACTTACTTAGATTGACGGTTGACGAACAATTGCTTTTAGAAGAGGCCAACAATGATCATAGGCCTTTCTATTCTATTGAGACAGATACATACAGAAGTGCCCGTAAATTGAAGCCACCTTGCATCTAAAGCCACAATCTGGGCACCATGCACCTTGCCAGAGCAGGCTTTCAACTTTTCAATACCAACTTTGGCGAGTAAATTCGGCAATGGTAGAGTAAAATGAGCTACATGCCAATTCACGGATGCCAAAAACACAATTATTGACACCGCGCCATTTTCAAAATAACATTTCGCTGCAAGAGCAACACTGAAATGCATGATGACCAATCAAAAGCTTGTGACAACATTGACAAGATCACCAGATGACAAGAAAGAATGATTAAGAGAAGGATCGGAGCGGGTGGTCAATAGACTAATAGAAACATCAATTTAAACATGTAACAGGGATACGAGCAAAATATATATATTAGCCAAGAGACATAAAGAGTGATTAGGTACAAGATCTGCAGCTACCGATAGGAGCAATGACACATTCCTTCTTCTCAGAGAAGATTTTGGTACATCGCACAGTCTATACGATCCTTCCACGTTCTAACTGAAAGCACATCCAAAAAAAAAAAATTTACCTTACCACATCCAACTAGCACCTGATCTTACCGGGTGACTCCTTACCCTTCATCTTCCTCCTACAAAATGAAACAAGAGAAACTCATAATATAAATTGAGAAAAGCGCTATGTCAACACACTAGTTGAACAAAAAACCAATATCTGCTACCTCTCCACTTCCATCTTCCTCGTCGTTCACCTCAGACTTGGACTTGTCAGATTCATCCTCTGCCTCGTCTCCACCACCAGCCTACAAGTGCCAAGATCAACCATGTACAATCCTAATATGAAAAAACAAACACATACAATACATTACACCGAGTTATGTACCTGTTTCTTATTGTAAGCAGCCATCTGCTTTTCATAGTCAGCTTTCCTCTTCGCTGCCTTAGCCATATACGGTGCCTTATCCTAAACAATCAAGTAAAAAACATTACAAACAACACTGGCAACACATGAAAAGTAAGTTCTAAAATGGAGTCAGGAAACTAACAGCTTCAGACATCGCCTTCCATCTTGCTCCAGCTGCCTTGCCAACCTACATTTAGCTTGCACATTGCCCGTCAGCACCAAGTAATGGCAGAAACTAAAGATAAATTAAGCATGTAAAAAAATTGTTCAACCATTCTTGCAACAAAATGGTTTTATACTTCCATTCTGGTTGCATAGCCAGTTTCACAATGGCAACTTAGTAATTAAGTAAAAAAACATTCATATGTTGGCTGTGCATATCTCATTATCAGCAATACTCACTAAGCATATTACATCATTTCCTATAATACTCCTGGAAATCTTAAATGCAAGTAAAAACCATTATGGAATGGAACAAAATTTGATAGTTGGAAGCCCATCTCAATTGGAAATTAATGACCAACGACAACCACCAGAAAATTGTGCGTATTTAACAAAGTGATAATCAAACAGAGAAACATTAACCAAAATAAGCATAACACCTAATTTCCTCGATCAATCCTGCCAACTTTCAAAACGCAGATCAACCAATATACACGAAAAAAGAAATTAACGATAATTGCAAGTTCAATTGAGGCAAAAGTAATGAACAACGACTACAAACAAAGATCGGGATAACGAAGCATTAAATTACATCGACAACCAAAAACAATCATCAAACATATCAAAAAGCTAACACACATACCGCGGAGACGGCATTGTTATGGGGATTCTTCTCCTTGAACTCAACCCTAAACTCCTCCCTTCACAAAAAAACCACAAAAAACCCATTCAGACCAACAAATCGATGAACCACGAAAAGAAACACAGAAACAACCAAACAAATTCACAAAATCAAACCGTACATAAATACGAAGAAGGCGCTGGGCGGCCTCTTCGGCTTGTTCGGATCCTTCCCCGCGTTCTTCGACGGCTTCCCTCCCTTCTTCACCCCCAACCTATCACCCACCCACCAAGACCACAAATCAACAAACACCAAACAAAACAAAGATCGACATAAAAAAAAACAACAACTCACTTGGCATCGACCTTGCTGGCGGCGCCGGACCTAGACTTCGTCACCTTCATCTGGACACCTGAGGGGAGGGAAACAGATCACAGCGATTAGAAGTGGGGAGCGGTGGTCACCGGGGATCGGCCGGAGAAGGGGCTTACCGGCGGCGATCGTAACTAGGGTTTGGGTTGGCCGGGGGAGAGACGAGGTGATGGGCCGAAAAAGTAGGAGCTGTTGATAATCTTCGGGCCACGTCATCGATCCGTGGGATTGGACGGGATTGGTCGGTTGGGTTGGATTCGAATTGTGTGCTTGTTTCCTGTTGCTAGTTGCTGGAGTTTATGCGCCCGATTAACTTAAACGGTCGGCTCGGCCGGATTGTATAAGGCTATCGGACTCGGTCAATCGACCAAATGTGGTTGGGCAGCGTGGGGGTGGCGTTTAATTTTCCCATCAAGTTTAAATCGGTCGTTGTTTTCGACTTTGATTCGAGCTATACGACAGTTACGTGCTAAATTCAAGACGGGCTGAATTTTATTAAAAGTTATTTTTAAATTTTAAATTTAAATTATCATGGTGATATTGTTACTAATTAATAAGATTAAATTATTTAAAAATGACTTGCGTATCTTGCACAATTTTTTGGATTTGTTGTTAATGTATATATAAGAGTAGGATTAATCACCCAAAAAGGTCAAAACATAGTGCGAAAAAAATCCTCCTGCTAACAAAATGGTATATATAAATATATTTTTATTTTATATATATATATTTTTTTTAAAAAAAATTATTCCAACATGGACAAAACCATAGACAACCAACTACCCAATAATGCTAGCGGATGTGACCCGATTAGTGATTGGCGTGATAGGTGGGGAGATATTTGCGAAGTGATGGTGAGCTTTGACATTTGGGGTAGCAGTCAGCAGTCGGCAGTCGGCAGTCAGAACTCATAAATAGACTAAAATACCCCTATCCTTCTTAGGCAGTACGTACACAACCACGTGGCAGCGAGAAAACCACTAAGGGCTTTATTGTCATCTTCGTTCCTCGTGGGCTTTCGTGTGTGCAACTGTGCAACGATTGGGTTTAACGCTAATGTGGAGAAGCGCTGTGGCCCATCATCCGCCCAACCTCGTCTCCCTCAGTTGTTAATCACATGCCGAGAAAATTTGTTGTACGATAAAAGTGCGCGGCCACATCAGACAAGATTCCAATTTTATAAAAATTTTATTCTATATTAATATACAAAATTAAGGACTAGCAGTATCAAATGTCATTTAATTATAGGAGAAAGTGTCACTGTAACGGAGCACAGCCAACTCGAATTTTTTTCGGCCGTTGGATTCATCCAACGGCTGAAAATAACCCAACAAACATCACCCCCCTCCCCTTCCTTTGCTTTCACCTTCACCCTTTGGTCCACAGCGCCCCTCGCCCTGCCCCGCCCCGCCTCGCTCCGCCCCGCGCCTCCTGCCCCTCCCCCGTGCCCCTGCCCCGCCCCACGACCCTTACTCTGCCCTGCACCCCTCCCCCTGCCCTGCCCCCACCCTTCCCCCCTCCCCTGCTTTCACCCCCCAGCCGCGCCCCGCCCCCCTGCGGCCCTCGCTTCGCCCTACGCCCCATGTCCCGTTTCCCTCCCCCTCTCCGCCCGTTCGCCCCAACCCCACGCCGGCGTCACCAACAGCACCGCCGACGGTGGCGTGAAAAAACAGGGGCAGGGGAGGAGGGCGGGGTGGAAGGGGCGATGGCATTTTCGTAATAAAAATTTGACTCGTTCTCGAGTCAATATTACAAAATAAATATTAAAAATAATTTAAAAAATAAAATACTATAAAATAAAAACTTGGCTCACTCTGGCTTAGAGTTAATACTACAAATTGATTTTTAATTTTTTTTAAAAATACAATACCATAAAATAAAAACGGGACTCGGACCTGCGCGGGATCGAGTCAAGTTTTAATTACAAAATAAATTTTTAAAAAAATAAAATAATTCGGTAATAAAAACTTAGACTCACTTATTTCTTAAGTCAAGTTTTTAATACTATGAAATAAATTTAAAAAAATATAAGATAATTTTGTAATAAAAAGTTGACTCGATCCCGTGCAGGATCGAGTAAAGTTTTAATTACAAAATAAATTTTAAAAAATAATAATAATTCCTTAATAAAAATTTGACTCACTCCCAACAAGAGTCAAGTTTTTATTAAGAAATTATTTTTATATTTTTTAAAATTTATTTCGTAATATTAACTCTAGTCGCAAGCAAGTCAATTTTTTATTACGAAATTATTTTATATATTTTTTAAATTTTATTTTATAATATTGACTCGAGTCTGGATGAGTCAAGTTTTTATTATGAAATAAAATTTTAAAAAATAAACTAATTCTGTCAATTTAAAAAAATAAATTTATTTCGTAATCTTAAAAAATATATAAAATAATTCGGGGCGGGGGCGCAGGGGAGGGGCGTGGAGGGCGGGGGCGGAGCGAGGCAGGGCGGGGAGAGGGGCGCGGCGGACCAAAGGGTGAAGGTGAAAGCAGAGGAAGGGGAGGGGAGGGGGAAGATGGTGCTTTGGTGTTTTTCAGCCGTTGGATTCAATCCAACGGCTGAAAAAAATTAAGCACAACCAAGATGGCTGTGCTCAATTACAACAATCTTATCCTCTTAATTATTTTATGATATTTTATATTATTTTAGTAAAGGTTTTATTTTTATATTGTATTGAGATTTGTTTAGAATCTATTAGTATTTTTCTATTATAATTAAGATTTATTTTATCACGTAAGTTACTACATATTATCTAATTATTTTACAATATTATTTTTTTATTTTTTATTATTAAAAATTTTAATTTTTTATTATAATCAAGATTTATTTCGAATCTTTCAATACTTTTTTATTATAATTAGAATTTGTTTTATCACATGTTAATTAATTATCTAGCCATATATATATATATATAACTAAAAATTTGAATGCATGTCATCTAATTATTTTGTAATATTATCCTATATTTTTATTAGTAAAAGCTTTACTTTTTACTTTTTAATTGAAATTATAATTTGTTTGAAATTCTTTAATACTCTTTTATTGCAATTAATATTGGTTTTGCCACGTGTACCTAGCTCATAAAGTGCAAAGCTAGAATTGTGTACTCGAGCTCGATGACATGGCCTAAGCGAATAATTTTAGTTAGTTATTCTTTATAATTAATTAACCAATATTGACTTAAGAAACAAGTTATATATTCTTGATTGTATTTTTTAATTGGTGTAATAATTCAGTATAAAGAGTAAATTGATAGTCTAAATTGTTATTGACCCGGTCCAAAATACAAATTAATAGGCATGAGTCATCCATTTAAAATGGTTAATTAAAGTTAAAAATTTATATTTTATTCTTATCAGTGAATTAAATTTTAATTGAGTAAATATTGATGTGGGACTCAATTGGGTTTACCAGATAAGTTATCTTTGATTAATCCAATTTAAAAATCTATAGACCGCCTTACTACTCTAACATATTTTATCATATTAAATATTAAATGTAAGACTAATTTTTAAATATGAGATATTACAATCTATTCAACTTAAGAGATTTCATCGTTAAAATTACCACTTACCCGTGAATTTTGTCATACATCTGGTTTAACCTACCATCCAATATAATTTGTGGCAACCCAATTTAAAGTATAATTGTTGGACATAAATTATTTTTATAAAAGAATTAACTCAAGTTAAAAATCTGTTCGTAAGTTATCCTCATTAATATACCATATATTATTTCATTAGATATTTAATATGAAACTAATTATGGGATATCGCAATTAGTATATCAATTGTACAAGATTATAAGATATAAAAAATACTTGTTCAGATGGTTTGAAAAATTATTGTACTAAAAAAATTGTTGATATAAAATACAATCGCACGTACAAGCTAAATTAAGGCTTTAACTATAACATAATATTTGTATCAGAATGCTCGTGTTGATGACAATCAGAATACATTGACGACATAATTGATGATAAAAATTATTACCAATTGAGTATAAAACCTATGTATTATTTGAAGTTTGACTTATATGACTCTAAAGGCCACACAAGAATCGTTTCGGGTTCTTTTGAACAAAGTAAAAAAGATTTTAAATTATGATCGGAAAAAGTGAAAATTTAATGAAAAAAGTCAAAATTATTTTATAAATACTAATAAGATGTTAAGTGTTCCAAAATACCAAATTCAATACTGTTCTGAGTCAGCTTAATTTTAATTAATTTAAAAAATTAAAAACTCTTATATGGTCGGCAAAATTTAAGGCGATCAAATCTGAACGAGATAAACAATCCCATCACTAGAACATGCTTATTTTATTTTTTTACATTTTTATAAAAAATAATAGTTTAATTTACTCCAAATAATAACTCATTATTTCTTACCAATCTTAGTTATTATTTAAAAATTTACTCCTAATATGTGAGATCCATTAATTTTATAAGTGAGAATGAACTATAGATCTTTAACTTGGGTTAACCATTTTAAAGAAATGATTTAGGCCTATTACGTTGCACTTTTGGCCGGGTCGTTACATAATACGTTTTATAAAAATAATTAGACATTTTTGGTAGCTAATTAATAAATAGACAGAGATAAAAAGTATTGAGTGAGCTACATTCATCCATGGTTACAAAAATCGGAATTGGAATCGGAATCGGTTTTCGAGGGAGTCGGAATCGGTCTAAATCGAATAGGAATCAGTTCAGTTGAATCAGCCTGAATCGGTCTAAATCGGTCATATACAAAACTTTGACAACTCATAATATAAATATATGAAATACATAATTATATAATTTCTCAACACGAATACACAAATTTATAGTTTAATACAAGTATAAAAGAGCATCACTATTTATCATCACAATACACAATTTCATAAGTGTAACATTTGATATATCATCATTTGTGCTCTATCAAATGATAACAACAAAGCATTAATACAAGTCCACAAAATAAAGGTTTAGCATAATTTTATATAATAATTACTAAATCATCTAATTCATTATCTAAAACATCTTCAGAGTCTGAATCTTTATTACCAATTGAAAGAGTAGAGCTATCAACAAACAAAAAATCATACCCTACAACAGACAAAAAATCATACCCTACAATTATAGTAATCAACCATCAACAAATCTACAAAAATCAACAGCGACATTATCTAGTAACAACACCAAAGACTTGTAAAAATCATACCCTACAACAAACAAAAAATTTGCACATTGGGCATCAAGGTCAAAAATTCTATATATTTATATAATTGTATAACAAATTTGATGCCTAACATCTATACAAACAATTAGCAGCTAACTCATGTTCACAAGCTTAACTCAATTGGATGCCTAACATTTGTACAAACACCACAAATTAGCAGCTAAATCATGTTCTAATATAATATTTAGAACTAATCAAATTACCGTAGGGAACGAATCAACTAAATTGAATACAAGGGAACGAATCGACCAAATTGCAAAAAATCCGTGAACAATTTACAAATTTGGTACAACCAAAGTAATACAAATTGTAGAAACAATCAACAAATTGCAAAAACAAATTGCAAAAACAATCAACCAAAGTAATCATACAAATTTGCACAACATACAATTTCTAATAAAAAATAGCAGCTAAATATCAATATTTACAGCAAAAAAAAATTTGCACACTGATGATCCCATATCTAAATTTTTACCAAGCATAAAAAATTTCAAATAAAAATTGCAACTTTACATAGGCCGGAGGGAAGGGCGGCGGTAGACTAACGGAGGGAAGGACGGTGGCGGACGGGAGAGGTCGGAGGCAGAGGCGGAGGCGGAGGCGGAGGTGAGGTCGGAGAGCGGAGGGAAGGGCGAGGTCGGAGGGCGGAGGGTGGAGGCGAGGTTGGCGGCGACAGACAGGCAGAGGCGAGGTCGGCGGTGGCAGACAGGCAGAGGGAGGGATCAGGTAGATTTTAGGTTTTTTAAATATAAATTTCAAATTTACCCGTACTTAAATAATTTATTTAATATCATACCTAAAATATTTTAGTCATTTACTTATAAAATCCAATTCTTTTCGATTCATCCCGATTCAGAATCAGTTTGGAATCGGTCTGAATCAGGGTGAATCGGCCCATTCTGAGTTTTTTTAGCCCTAATCGTTTCAAAGCTCAAATCGCTTCCTGAATTGAATTTAAATCGGCCGATTGAGAATAAAATGAGCCAATTTCACCGACAGTGCATTCTATCTTCCTTTCACAGCTAGTTGATTGAGATAGGAAACTGTACATGTTTGAGGAGGTAACCATATGACTTGAAAAGCCTCTTGAATATAAAAAACTCCCCCTGTCCTAGGTTCTCATTGAATTGCAGCTCCTCCAACCATTGCACTTCCTTCCCCGTTGGCTTCTCTTTCAAATTAAACCTTCCCCTCCCCATCATCCCATTCCCTTTCATCTCCACCATTGCCACTGCTTCTTCACCTCTTCTTCTTCACCATGGTCACCATCAACACCAGCTTGGGTGGTGCCCTTCCTTGTCCAGCCTGCCAGTAGTAGGTCTTCTGCATTGCCCAATTGGAAAGTCTCACTGCTCATTTCTGGGAAATTTTGGGGCGTTTTGGGGTCATGGGCATCTCACCTGCTTGATAAAAAGCCTCTGAGGCATTCCTCCTTTCTTTTTCCTTTTTTTGGTTTTTCCTTTTTATTGCCAAAATATGGGCTTGGAAGACTTGTGATTTGATTTATGGGTTTGTAGTTGTTGTGGTCAGATCGGTTGGGATATGCTTTGATTAATAAACTGGGGAAAAACATTCAATTGATCTTTCTTTATCGTTGTGAAAGTTGTAGACTATTCTTCATCTAACTCATTCAGATCAATTGACCAACTTTTTATTTGAAACTCAGTTCTGGATGTGGTAGAGGTGAATAATGTGTTGCTTTGAATGTACTCTAGCCTACGCCATAAATGTCTTAAACTTTGGATTACAATTTATTCAATTTTATGATTTTTTGGAAACTTGTGTGCATTGATAATATCTCGTAGTTTTTTTGTTTTGAAATGAAATATGCAGCTTGCTTAATGAATTCATGCAATTTTTGTACACTGCAGCTTCGGCTTTTGAGAACTATGAGACTGCTAGATGAGGGTGTGTTTCATCTATGTGATCTCTAGCAGATGGGCACATCAAAAGGATCACCATTTAAGATTCACTCAGATGGTGTGTACAAGATGCCCACTGTTGTATTCCTGCTCTCTGTGACCATCGATCTTTCTATCTCTACGTATCGGATAAATATCTTGTCCTTGATGCAGGGTTGGAAGCTTCACGGAACAGTTTAGAGGTGCCAATGGAAAATTCACGTAGTTTTCACCCAGTCAATAACAATACTCCTGTAAAATTCTCTCCTTTTTCATCTTATTGCTACAGTTTTGGGGGCTGACTAAAACGGCTGCAAGCCCAAATCCATACCATTTTGTTAATCAATTTTGTAAATGATTTTGCTTAATTTTTTTTTCAGTATACTGCTTTGTTATGGTTCATTGTAAACGAAAAATGGTTAATTGAACCAATTTTGCAACTTAAACAGTATATGCACACAGATATTTACATATGTATTTTTTGCCATTACCATCTATCTGAACCATTTATTGTAAAATGTGGCCGTGATTAACCTTTCAAAGGTTTTCTTCCTCATTTCCAGTATTCTTATCATGCCAAGCAAGCTTACTTGGGGAAGATTAACAACCTAAAAGAGGAAGCAATGAAGAATCCGTCTAAGGATCTCCGAATGAAGCGTACTGGAAAGGGAGGGAACGTTCCAGGTATTGTGGCAAGTCTGATGGGTGTAGATATGTTTCCATCTGATATTAACCATTCAAAGTTGACAAATGGAAAGTTTAACGAGCTTAAGAGCAGATTAATAGTGCAGCAAAAGGCTGAAAGCGGTTCAATTCATCATAGCCCACTTGGCCTCCCGTCTTCCAAGCAATCAAAACGTGGCTTGAATACTACTAATATTGTAGAAAAACTCATGCCATCAAAAAATCTTTCTAATACAAGAAAACTACAGTCTCGTGAACACCCGCAAGAGGAAGAGCTCCAAAAATTTAAGAAAGATTTTGAAGCATGGCAAGCAACCAGGTCTTGGGAGCGTCCAAAGAGTTTTGAGGTGGATAACTACATGAAAATACCGAAGGATGACCAAATTCTTGCTCAAGAGCTTCTCAATAGAGAAAAGATGGTGCGTTATGCTGATGCCAATCAAAGCTTAGCTTTTCAGCTCCCAGTCATTTATGAAAAAAAAATTATGGTTGCAAATGAGGTTGCTCAGTCCTTCAGAAATCAAGCCACTCATTTGCAAAATCGGAATACGTCCAGTGAGTTGGATCAGATCTTTTTGAACGAGAAAATTCTCAAATGTTCACAAAACCCTCTAGGATTGTCATATGGAAGTCAGATTTCGATATAAATAATGAAACTGAAGACTTTTGGCATGGTTCATCAGAGAGAGAAGAATGCAGCTTAGAGCTTTTCTGGATGAAGTAAAGGAAAGGCTAAGGCTTGAAATTCAAGATAATAATAGAAGAAGTAATAATATCAGGGTGCTTGGTGTGGGAACTCCATTTGTCAAACCCGCGACTCGAGTTAGAGTTTTATAGTCGTTAGCCGGTCGGTTTGACCGTGGTTCGAGTCGGTTTAGCTTTCAGAACATGTGCGCAGGGCTGAGGCCAACCGTGTGTATGTGTTATGAGGGTTCATGTATACTCAAGTATTAGATGATAGCCTCAGATACGTATTAGCAGATTGAGTTATCAGTAAATATGAGAGTATACAGTTGATGGTTTTGTTTTTTTTTATTTTGTGACTGTAGAATTAGTTTAGGCTGAATAACATATTAGAATGTGTTAGATTGTATTTGGGTAGGTTATTAGTTATAGAGTATGTCATTGAATGTTGTGGTGTTTGTTTTATTTTATGGGATTTTTTTTCAATTTTTCTGATTTTTTTTAGGATTTATTATGAGTTAGTTTTTATTCTTGACTCGAGCCAGGGTTGAGTCTAAGTTTTATTTACAAGTTTGCCACCATTCACCCCAACACTTCTCATCTCCTTCCCCCAAACCCCCAACATCTTCACCACCCCAAACCCTAGCCGTCGCTACCTCGGTTGTCGCCACAGTTGCCGACGCAACCTCACCGTCGATCGACACTGCCCAACTGTCCACCATTGATCGCCTTGTCGTCTCGACCACGCTCGGCCACCATCCAGCCGCCGCGACATTGGAATCGCCCACAATTTTGTTGCCGTTCTCGACATGATTTCGCTGTCGTCTGCGCCAGATCATTGCTACCGCGATGTCGAAGCCCTTCCCCTCGACCTTCCAGACATTTGCCCCTACCTGGCGTCGCCGTCAAGACTGGCCGTGGGCCTGATCGGAGCGATTGACTGCCCCAACCGAACTCGACACCGCCGTCGGTGGTCATCGTCATCGCGGCTGCCCTTGTTGTCACCATCATTGGGTCGAGCTCGCCGAGATGATGCTAACCTTACCCCTGATTGCCCTGCTGGAGCAGTCGCCGGAAAACCACCAGAACAGTTGTCAGAAAATTGCCGAAAGACCGGATTCACTGAAATTCGTCGAAAATCACCTGATCTTCCATCGAATCCCACCGGTCGAACCCTATCGAACTTCGGACGCCACAGAGTACCGAGTTCGAGCCACAAACCACGCGAGGTATAATTTATTTTGATTTAATTATTTAAAAGTATTGATTGTTAATACAACATGCTAGGATGCTAGGATTTTATGATTGATGTGTTAGATATTTTCATGTTAATAAAAATATGAATGTGTGTGATTGTGTGATATTAAAATGAATGCTAATGAATTAATTAGGTAGACTAGATAATTGCTGTAATCTAATGCAACCTAGAGTAGGACAATTTGTATTGATGATTATTGGTATGTGTTGATTGATGCATGGTTAATGTGAGTATTATATAGGATGTGTATGCATCATGAGTGGGCGTTAGCATTTAGTTTTGATGTGTAGGAACGGAGTAGAAGCTTGTTGCCTAAGCGCGTGGACACGCTTGAAGCTTTTAGCAGGTCCGTTAGGACACGCTTCTCAGGTTTTATCGCTCCATTTTATCAGTGATTTGATTTATAGATCATTGGACATGTTAGGTGGGTGATTAATTGAACCCCACCTTACACGGGCCATCTAGTCGATTATTTTATTTGGAATTAATAACCCTAGAGAATGAGATCCCTCGAGTTTGTTTTTAAAAATAAAATCCACCTCAAGTTGCCTTCAGGCCTATTATAATAAATCCTGACCCAGCCCTGTAAATAGTTTTTATCGTATTTTTAGTGAGACCATAGAAAATGAATCAACTCGCACGTATCATGAGCGGGTGCCGTGTCAGTCAATGCGGGCTCTGGATTAGTGAGTGGACTGTTCCATTCCCGAGGGATCCTGATAACTTCACGTTTGAGTGCCTTACACCCGAAGGACGTGGAGGTTTACGGGTACTGTTAAGTAGAGTGTGTGTCCAGACTCATGGTTCAAAGAGTACTGGATGCACATGCCTAAGAGTACTCGGCCTACGTGCTCAAGGCCAGGAGAGATATAGAGGTTTGGAGAGGGCTTAGGATTAAGGTTTCTCAAAAGTAGAATTAGAAAAGAAATGCCAAAAGTGGCACAGTACGAGCTAGATCGAGATGCTGTTGAGTCAGCTGTTCAATGGCTCCTCTGTAGTTGCCCTTATGAGAGTTCTTGAGGAAGATATATGATTGTTTGCTTTCCATGAGAATTTATTTTCATGTTTCAGTTTGATATTAGTTATTTCCTGACCAGTGACAACTGTTGCTGACGTTTTCTTACTATATATGTAGATGAGGAAGATATATGGAGTATGTCGTCCTTGACGAAAGACTAGCACTTGCATTGCACACACATACCTGGTGCAGCGTTGTGTTTGCGTAAGCTGTGATGTGGGTTGAATGATGTTTGTTGATATACATGTTGTGTACATATGCATGAGTTGTGAGGCTCGTATGCATTGTTGTAGAAATGTATGGACTCTTTTAGAAATATTTTGGAAAAGTTCTAGATGTTCAGGAATAATCTGCTATGCTAAGATGAAAATGAACTAATTGTGATGAGCATGAATTGCAAGGGCGAAACGCCGATTACAATGTGTTGATGTTTGAATCCTATTGTGATGTAAATTATTGTTTTATATATATACTGTACTATGCTATATTTTAACAGGTCATTCCCTTATTGCACTTTTAGGGGAGATTTTATCCATTTTATTCTAGAATTTTGCGTAATTTTTGTTTGCTATTTTAATTATTTTGGTGTGGCATTATCATGACATTCATATAGTATCCTGCTAGGGTTGTTCATCTCATTCATACATTATTTGCGCATTAGCAGTGTACTCCATTTTGAGACGTCGAGAGGGTTATATCGTAGCCGTTTAAGTTTTGGGTCAACCAAATTAATCGGTTTACGAGTAGTTCGATCTATTGTAATGGTTCCGGTCCGGGTTGAGAGTAAACCAGATTGGGGTGTTACAAGATTGGTATTAGAGCCAACTCTTGATCGATTAAGATGGAAGATGGCATTACACGTCATGTGTGTGCAAAGCTGCTTCGAGTCAAGCTGGCAGGTATGTTTTTCTTGATTTATTTTGATGTTATAATGTATATTATATTTTATAGTATTTTTTCTGGGTTTTTTTAAAATATTTGAAGTTAGTTATTATTTTTTATTCGAGTTTGAATCAAGTCAACTTTTAATTATGAGAATACCATCGACCATTTTTTCCCTATTATCTCTTTCCGATCCCTCACAAGCCGCCCCTCCTTCACCCTCACCGATGCCGCCTCCGATTGTGCAGCAATCAACAACCCCTCCCAATTTGCCCTGCACCCCATCCTTGTCGGCCTCGCCCCATCCCTGCCCCGCCCCCCAACCCTATTGGTCCCGCCCTGCCTCACCCCCCACCCTACGCCCCCATCTCCACCTTGTGCCCTTATCCCCCGCTTGCACGAGCCTTGCCCTATCCCCCTGCGCCCTAAACCCTCCCTGCCAGCCCCACCAAGTCCCCCTCCTTGCCCCCACCTCGCCCCCGCACACGCCCCCTCCCTGTAGCCCTGCCCATCCCCAGTACCCCTGCCCCACCCCTCATTGTCATTACCCCCACGTCGTCACCTACCATCGTCGCCACCCCATCCCCCTTGGCTGTCCTTCCAAATTGGTTCAAATCGGAGGAAATTAGCTTAAATTAATTAATTTATGGACCAATTTTTATGATAACCAATTTGCCACTTTTTTAAGGCTAAATCCTTCCCATTTAATTTTAGTCGGCTGATTCCCCGATGTTTACAACTACGTAGAATAATATAATTACTAATATATTAAAATTTATTAGTATTATTAAAATATTTAATCTATGTAGTAATAATAAATAATAATAATTTTAGATTAAATAAATATTAATGGACGAGTAGGGGAAGGAGGTTGATTATATAGACGCACACCAGAAGCGACCGACCGCCGTTAAGTCCGTCGCCTTCCTCTCCTTGTCTGCGTGCGAGCGAGGCGATTCCAAGTCCCCACAATCTCGTTCTCTCTCCATCGAATTTAGGGTTTCAATCTTCTTCTCCCAATTCGAAACTTCTCGACCATGGAGAACTCCAAAGAGGTCGACGGAGGCAAGACCAACGCCGGCGGCGGCGGTGGCGGCGACGAAAACCTTACCCCCGCCCAGTCCCTGGTCGACGCCGCAGAGCGGCCACCGTCGAGGACCCCCTTCACCAGCCTTAGCCAGGAGGACGCCGATCTCGCGCTCGCCCGCACTCTACAGGAGCAGGTTCTTCTTCTTGACCGGATTTTTCTAGTTCTTTTTCTTTTTAATAAAAAAAGGAAGAATTTTGGATGGTGGAATCGCGAAATTTTGTGTGGATTCGGGTTTCTTGTTGGACGATTTGATGTAGTTTTTTAGGATTGCGGGGTTTGTTGTCTGAATGGTGAGATCGGGAACTTTTGTTTAGATTTTGGTTTCTTGTTGTTTTTGGTGATTTTCTCTTTAATTTGAATTTTTAAGATTAGGGTTGGTTATCTGGATGGGGGGATTGCGAATTCCTGGTTTCTTGTCGGAAGAATGGTGTAGTTTTTTATTTATTTAAGTTATCGCTTTAATTTGAGTTTTTAGGATTGGGGTTTGTAATCTGGATGGTGGGATTGGGAAATTTTGTTTAGATTCTGGTGTCTTGTGGGAAGAATGATGTAGTTTAGTTTTTTCTCGTGATTGTCGCTTCGATTTGAATTTTTGGGATTGGTGGGATTGCGAATTTTTGTATAGTTTCTGGTATCTTGTTGGATGGATATGGTGTGGCTGGGATTATCTTGTTGAAAGAAGTGATGATCTTGATAGGAACATGCGTATATGATGCTGCTGATGGGCAGTCCTGCTGGGAGTGATTATGGGAGTTCGGAAAGTGGGAGCTTTGTGTTTGAGGAGAACCGGGGGTATGAGTATGATGATGATGCCAACGAGGAGGAATATGTGGAAGAGGTGATTGAGGGGGAGGAAGATGCGTTTGATGTTCATGCCCTAGCTGAACAGGAAGAGGAGGAGGAGGAGGAGGTGGAGGAGGAGGAGGACGATGGTGGTCATGAGGTTGGTGATGAAATTGATATGTCCGCATTTGACAGTGATGAGGCTTATGCGAGGGCGCTTCAGGAGGCAGAAGAGCGGGAAGTGGCTATTCGATTAATGGCGCTTGCTAGAATAACTGATTGTGAGTGGAGAATTTATTGCTTTAAGCTGTCTAGAGCTCTTCGTTATTTGTTTTGCCGGTTTTGCTTTTAATATACAATCTCTTTGGGGCTGTATGTTGATTGTTGATGGTTGTAGGGCATAGTGTGGCTTTGGAGGAAGAACATGGGGGAACCTCCAGAGTATGCTTACTTAACAATTTTGAATAGTTGCTTACTATCTTTAGATAACCACTTTTTGATTTGGTGTTTGAAATAGTCATGTTGATATATATTCAGTTCACTAGAAGTTGGAGCTTTGAAATTGTCTTTATGTTGATGCTTTATATTCTTTTTTTGCCAAAGTAGACATGGCAATTAGGATCAGTAAAGAAGAATGTGTTCTATGCTTTATATTCCTTATTATTATTATTGTAGAACCTTTTCTTTGTTTTTGGTTGTCTGTCAGTGAGATAGAACTTTGCCTTACAACGGGATGACAACTTTGTTAATCTCTCTATTTTTTTTCCTTTATAACATATAAGGTGTTGTTTCTTTGCAATTTTGACTTCCATCCTAGTTGTTAAGAACATGCTATTGTATACTATATTGACTTATTGTCAATGTGCCATTTTTTTATCAAATTTTATCATGCCTTCTTTCATATTCTGTTTACACTTACTATCTAGGCATGTTTTTACAATTGTTTTCCTTTTGAATGCTGATACTTTAAAATACTTCAAATCAATGAGGGTTCTTATGAACTTGCTTGCATTTAAAAATGGCAGTGGCCACTAGTATGCATGCTTTCCATTTCAGGATGTTTTATTTGCATTTGACTCAAGTGACCTTAATTGACAATCCTTTAAATGAACATCATTTTTTTTGTTCAAATAAACATCCTGATTATTTTTGTTTTCATGTTTCTTAGAACACGTGGCAGGGGGTTGATCCTGATGATTTTTCATATGAGGTTTGTAGTAATTATCGTGCTAATACATTGCCCTTTTTTATCATCCTGCTGCATGCTTATTTCTCCTGCCAATGCTTGCTATTACAGGAGCTAGTCGCATTAGGTGATGTAGTTGGCACAGAAAATAGAGGCCTTTCAAAAGATAAAATTGAAACTTTACCTTCAGTTACATACAAAGCACAACATTCAGAGGACGAAAACACTGAGCAGTGAGCATTTTATTCCAGCCAATGTTACAAGATCTCTATTTACTGTTATTAGCCTTAAAATTTGTTAATCTATTTATCAGGTGTGTCATCTGCCGTTTGGAGTATGATGATGGAGAAAGCCTTGTTGTTCTTCCATGCAAGCATCTTTATCATCCTGACTGCATAAACAATTGGCTGCAAATTAAGAAGGTAGTGATATTATTTTTTGATACCCTTTTTATATATAGTTCTTCACATTACAGTTTCTTGCATATGCAGAGTGTTCCTATTTGCTTGGAAAAACGCCACTCTGTATAGCACGGTTACGTTACTACATTATTAATAAAGTGAATATTGAATGAAGATAAGATACATTGAAGGATTATTTTAGGTTCTTATTGGTTGGAATTATAGCTAAGTTGACGTGGTATCCCTGGGGGTATTCATTATGAAGTTCACAATAAACTGAATGATGATACTGGTTATTAGGTAGTAGACTCGGTGTTTTGAGTGGTACGTGAATTGTTGTTGTTCAAGAGTGATTTAATTTGTTTTGTGATGTATATCTTTCGTGGACTTGGAATTGTAATTTAAACCATTTTATCTTTCTATCAATGATATGTCAAATAATTCCTCAGTATTTACAACCCTTTAAATTTATTTTTGTTGGTATTGTGCAGGTGTGCCCGGTGTGCAACAAGGACGTCTCTGTGCAAGGAAATTGTGGTGGTGGTGATGCTCGTTAATAGCATGAGAGCACACGGGGCGATAATCCTTTTTCGTGGGCGTTTGGGGTTTGATTCTTATTGTTCTGGTGTAAAACTTGTATAACTGTAGATGGTCTGACTAGCTCATCTATGCGTGCCGATAATTCATTGTCTCCGGGCTTTTCTCTCTTTGCTCCATTTTCAGCGAAAATAGGAAGTAATAAACTTCCAATGAACGGTTAGCCTTTGAAGGTAATATTTATCAAAGAAAATGTGATTGTAATCTGAATTACCCATCCCGTTTCCTGTTGGGTGATATTCGGTTAAATAGGAACCTTCTCATTGAACGAGTCTACTACTTTGGGGAGACTACCTGTTATTAAAATTTTTAACTTGAAATGATGTATACCTCTGTGATTCGTGCAATGAAAATAGATTATTCGAAATCAATTAGTGCGATGAATTTGTAACTCGGTGATTGCGGCAACTGCTTCATATTTTAAAACATAATTTGCTTCTCATGCTCATGCCCCTAAACGTCATATAATGTTTACGATGGGCAGGTGCATAGATGGGGATTGCCACATTTACCCAACTGTCCTATAAATTCTCGATAATATAACTTCATATAACTTCTAGACAGTAGAATGATTAATATACTTCGGTGGAATGGTTGGGAGTGCATTGATTCCAGTGCTTAAAACATCGTCGAATTTAGAGACTGATCGTTCGCTGGGAGCTACCTAAAACAATAGCCTCCGTTTCTCCATCCTCTTCTTCTTCCTTCCCTTCTTACCCTTGCTCCGAACAGCATCAATATAGCTCTCGGCTCTTCGATCTCCACCCTCGACGACAAACAATCATGGGTCTCCCCCACTGGAGACTTTGCCTTCGGATTCTACCCCTCCCCAGCTCAAAACTCTTCCTCCTCGCAGTTTGGTTCCACAACGTTCCTCAAAAGACTCTTGTCTGGACACCTGGAAGTGCTACTACCGTAGGGATCAACCCAGTCCAAGCTCCACAAGGATCTATAGCTAGATTGACCAACAATGGGCTTGTAGTCTATAACTCCCAGGGGAAGGAGATATGGAGCACTAAGCTGGGAAGTGATCGCCAAGATGTGGCCTATGCATCCATGCTTGACACGGGAAACTTTGTGCTCACTAGCAGGGCCTCCACCATTATATGGCAGAGCTTCGATCGGCCCACAGACACACTCTTGCCTACGCAGGCACTCAACATCGGTTCGCGCCTTACCTCTTCTCTTACCGAGACCAACTTGTCCAATGGCAGGTTCCAACTTCGACTGCAAAACGATGGAAATCTGGTGCTCTATCCAGTAGCTTATCCGAGTGAGCTCGTCTATACTGCTTATTGGGCGTCTGATACAGTCAACTCCAACTCTCAATTAGTCTTAGCTAAATCGGGCTTACTCTACCTGACAGTGAAAACAGAGACGAGATCCGAAAGTCGAATATTGATGCCGAATAACACTCCTACTGGATCTGAATATTACCACAGGTTAACGCTTGACTATGATGGGGTTTTGAGGAAGTACGTTTACTACAAAATAGGATCAAGTTGGACGGATGGTTGGTTCGTTCCTGACAACATCTGCACGGCCATTAGCAGTGACGATGCGGGCAGTGGAGCTTGTGGGTTCAACAGTTACTGCAGGCTAGACACAAACAAAAGACTCATATGTGAATGCCCACTCGGGCACTCATTCGTGGACTTGCACAAGAAATTCCACGGCTGCAAGCAGGATGTTGAGATAGAGCAGCAGTGTGGAGAAGGCGAATCGAATGCAAGCAAGTTGTTTGATATGGCACAGATGCAAGGGTTGGACTGGCCTTTGGCGGACTACGAGCAGTTCAACCCGATGAACGAGGGCACGTGTAGGAGGGCTTGTTTGGTGGACTGTTTGTGTGATGTGTGGAGTTGGTATCTATGGAGATGGGAGCTGTTGGAAGAAGAAGTTGCCTCTCTCCAAACGCAGGATGGACCCGAGTGTTAACAGGAAGGTTTTCATCAAATTGGCCAAAGCAAACATCTCCTTTCCGTCGGCATATCAATTATGTATGTAGCTATATATATAACTCAAATTTGTCCGAAACGCCTCCAATATGTTTCTCAACTTCTACAGACTACAGAATGAGTTGATAATCAAATTAGTTTTTCTTGCGTGCTAGTTTAACCAGGCAAGATTGTAGATTGTAGATAAATTTTAATTTTACTGATAAATTATTATTTATTAATGATGAAATAAATTATAATAATTTAATATTTTGAATATAAATTTTTTTGATTAAATTTAAAGATATATCTGAATAAATTAATGTAGAGGTAAATTATGACAATTTAATTTATAAAATATTAATTTTATTATATTTTAATTGGTAAAATCTCTTAATTTTAAATTTTGAGGAGGTTAATATTAACTTATTCTTTTATTAATAAGAATAAATTAAGGTTGATACTCAACTATTAATGTATCCATTAAGAAACAATACAGCAGGTGGCTTCTGGTGCCACTTCAGTTTGTAAGGGGCGTGATTAAACCAAGTCTGCTCACGGAGTAAAATGTGTGCTGCTAAATTTATTGAGCTTGATGATGCATGAAAGTGCATAATTCAGCTCATAAAGTATGCTCCAGCTCCGTAACTTGATTAAGTTAAATGTGAGCTCAACGTAAATATTAAGCGTTAATTTAATTGACATGAAAATAATGTTTGTACGATATTATGGTTATATGTAGGTTTCTCTGATTAATCAGTGCTAGAGCATTGCTATGAAATTTCTGATCTGTTGTTATTAATTTTCTGGTTGGCCAGCAAGACCATTGGTGTGGCGTCTTCTGTGCCATTTATTAAGGTTTGAGAACAAGTCTCCTCCCTGCTTGTATCCCCAGTCACAACTGCTATCAGCTATAGTGTAGCTGGCTTCGGAATTATTATCTATGTAATAAGAAGATTGCTGGACTGGCAAAGATGAGTCTATCACTCATCCGACTACTGAAAGTCAGTTTTTATTTTTTGTCTAAACAATTTTTAGCATTTTTGCTCTTCATTATAGTCATTCTTGAATACATAAGAAAAAGATGAGAAACGCGCATGGATGAGAAAATGGCAACTCGTTTTTGCGTGTAGAAGATGGCTTTCAAACGATGGAGACGACCGCTCCATTGATTGTCTCAATGACTGTCTCCTCTAATTCGTTGAAACTTCCAACCAGACGTGCTTTGCCAGAAAGCAAAACATGAAATGTAACGTGAAAGAACATCCCACAGTACGTACCAATGGCGTCTCTCTTCTCCATCCTTCTCTGCCTCTTGCTCTTGCCTTTGCTAGCCTCAGCCCAGTCTCCCTATCGGAACATAACTCTGGGCTCTTCCATCTCTACTGTCGACGGGAACCGATCATGGGTCTCCCCTCCGGCGACTTTGCCTTCGGATTCTACCCCACCTCCAACACCTCCACCCTCTTCTACGTGGCCATTTGGTTCAACAGATTAACTGATCGGACCATCGTTTGGACTGCAAGAACCAGTGGTAGCTTGACCGATCCAATCCAAGCTCCGGCAGGATCCACTGCCCGGCTAGCCGGAGACGGCCGGCTTCTCGTCGAAAACCAGCAGGGGAGGTGGTATGGAGCGCTACACCAAGAGGGCAAGACGTTACCCACGCCTCCATGCTTGACAGCGGCAACCTTGTCATCGCCGGAGGGGAAGCCGACGCCATCCAATGGCAGAGCTTCAACTCGCCTACGGACACGCTCTTGCCTTCCCAGCCGCTGCTCATGAACTCCCGCCTTTCTTCCGGCCTGACGCAGACCAATTTGTCGGATGGGAGGTTCCGACTGAGCATGAATCCGGATGGAAACCTCGTACTATATTCAATTGCTCTCCCCACGGGTAACGATTACCGCGCATTTTGGACAAGCGACACTGTGGGAACACCTTCCCATCTAGTCTTGAATAGCTCAGGCGAGCTCGCGCTAGTAAATGATACTTCGGCGATCCGATCATACACAGAGAACCATCCCACCTGGCGTAATTATTACTACAGGTTGACGCTTGATTCTGACGGGGGTTGAGACAGTATGCTCACCCCAGGAATGAGTCCGGCCGGTCGTGGATTGTTTATGGGCAGATCCCGGATAATATATGCACCGCCTTTCCCACCGATAGGGGAAGTGGAGCTTGCGGGTTGAACAGCTATTGCAGCGAAGATCAAGGCAGAGCGGTCTGCTCGTGCCCACCGGGGTACTCGTTCGTGGACCCGAGCTTGAGGTTCCTAGGATGCAAGCAAGACTTGGAGCTCCCCCAACGGTGCGGTGGGGATCAATCCAACGCATCAATGTTGTACGATTTCAGGGAAATGAATGGAGTGGATTGGCCTGAAGATGATTATGAGGAACTCAATCCCAAGGACGAAGTTGCATGCCAGGAAGCTTGTTTGGTGGACTGCTTTTGTGCGGTTGCTATCCATAGAGGTGGGAGCTGCTGGAAGAAGAAGCTGCCTCTCTCCAATGGGAGAGAGGCTGCAAACTTAAAGGTTTTCATTAAAGTGGCAAGAACTAATGTATCCTCGTTCCCTCCGGATCCTAATTACCAGGCGGCACCTTCTCTTCGTCCGAATTCTAGAAGAGACAGCAAGGACGGGGTTATAGTAGCTATTTCCGTACTCTTGGGCAGCTCCGGGTTCATCAATCTGATATGCTTAGCGGCATTTGTTATGATGATTTACCCAACCAAAAAGAAGCGTGTTGGCAATGATCAACCAGTTGCAGGCAACTTAGGGATCAATCTACGTTTTTATCTTACAAGGCCATTGTGAGAGCAACCAACAACTTCCGAGAGGAGCTGGGGAGCGGTGCCTTTGGCTCGGTGTTCAAAGGTTTGTTGCCAGGTGATTCCACTGGTACTAGCATAGCAGTGAAGAGGCTTGACAAGGGGTCACCGAACGGGCAGAATGAGTTCCAAACAGAGATTAGAACAATAAGCAAAGTTCACCACAAGAATTTGGTCCCCTTATTGGGATATTGTGATGAAGGGCCTCACAAGATGTTGGTCTATGAGTTTATGAGCAATGGCTCGTTGGCCAAATTCCTCTTCTCAAATGCAGCAAGACCCAGTTGGGACACAAGGATGCAGATTGCTTTTGGGATTGCAAGAGGTCTTGTATACCTTCACGAGGAATGCAGCACCCAGATCATCCACTGTGATATTAAGCCGGAAAATATCCTCTTAGACGAGCATTTGAATCCAAGGATATCAGATTTCGGCCTAGCAAAGCTTCTGAGAACGGATCAAAGCCGGACCATGACTGGCATAAGAGGGACCAGAGGGTACGTTGCTCCGGAGTGGTTCAAGAGGTCGGCAATTACGGCCAAGGTGGATGTTTTTAGCTACGGTGTGCTGCTTATGGAGCTCATTTGTTGCAGGAAGAATGTCGTGGAAACGGCGGACGATGCTAAGGTGATACTGATCGACTGGGCATATGATTGCTACCTGGAAAGAGAGTGAACTTGTTGGTGGAGGGTGACGAAGAGGCCTTGTACAGTGTGAGAACAGTGGAAAGGTTGGTGAAGCTGGTAATTTGGTGCATCCAAGAGGATCCATCTCTTAGGCCGCAGATGAAGAAGGTGAACCTCATGTTGGAAGGCACGGTGGAAGTGCCCATCCCTCCGAATCCATATGCTTTCGTTAGTTCGTTAAGTTGAAGCTTTTTCTCTACCCTGGTTCTGTATTGGATCAATTCCATCCCCACCCAGATCCCAGCGCTGTTCGTGCAAATTGCAATTGTCATCGTATGTTTTTTTGTGTGTGAAAGAATAATGTTTAGAGCAGCTCCTAGCTCGTTCAGGTTTCTGACTGCTTTTTCTTTCGATCAAAGGTGATCATGCTTTTGCTACGAGAATCATCATCACCCTTAAATTTTACCTTAGGCACACTAGTGTTGAATTCTATTTCTCAGATATATATATATATATATATATATATATAGTCGTGTTTGGATGCGCTATAATGCCGGGACAACCGGCTCTCCTGATTCCCCCCCCCTCGCCAGGCGCCCCTTCCACCCCCTCGGGTCCCCCACTCCCCCCGCTCCCACCCCCCTCATTACTCCCCTCCCAAGCAGCTATTGGGACCCCCGCACCCGCCGCCATGACACCCCCACCAGCCACTGCGGTCCTCCTTGCCCCCGGTGGGCAACTGTGGCCCCTGACCCACAGCCCACGTCAGTAGGGAATAAACTGGAGAGAAAATGCTTGGGGTAGTTTTGTAATAAAAATTAAACTTGGTCCTAATTTAAGTCAATATTACGAAATACATCTTAAAAAATATAAAAAAATAGTAAAATACCATAAAATAAAATAATCAAATTCTAATTCGAACAACATGATCTAAACCTAATAACCCACCCAAAATTAATAAATAATACATCCTAACTCGGTAAATGGTTTTAAATTAATTTTGCGATCCACTATTTATTTAAAAAATGGCATACTGTTATATATTCTAATAACTCTTTTTTTCCTACATTCATCACGTCATGTGTAAAAATAGCAGAGGTCCGATTTCTTTCTTGATTAAACCAGTTTCTTTCTTGATTTGTTATTTTAATATGAAAGTAACATGTACAATTCTGATGAATTAAAGCAATTCTTTTAATTAAACTTATCAGATCCGGCCTTACTATTATGCTTCCAAGAGTTGGCAGAAAGTAAAACATCAGACCCAAAACACATGAGAGCCATCTCATTTAATTTTAAAGCCAAAACACATGGTAGAAAGTGAAACGTTAGACCAACCTGCAATAACTTACAAGTTACAAATCTGTCAAGTTTTATTAAAGCCAATAACAAAATCACTTTTGTCAAGCTTATAAACAGTCAAAATCAAAATCACTAAGATTATACAGTCCTTCCAGATTCGTAGCTATCATAGTCATTCTCCATCACTGCTTTGAGATTCGCCATCACTTCACCGACAAGCCTGAATAGACTCCACGACTCCACTTTCAGATGGAACATTTTTTTCCTATATATTTAAAAACAAAACATGAAAACTAATCACATACATTATATAGAACAAATGTCAAAGTAAGGTTTGTGTTAGGCAACATTACCGATGTGTTACAATTGCAGGGCAAGTGTGCTTATCGTGCCCAACTCCCCGTTTGTTGCAACCATGGCATAGCCTATCTTTGACCATATGCTCAACTGCAAGTTCTTTACTACTCTTCCACCTTTTACGACTTCCTTTTATCTTTGATTGTGCCGGTGGATGTACTTGTATTCCATGATGTAACTTTACATTTAAGACCTAATTAGTTACACCTTCATCTCCCTGTTTCTCTACCCCAACTTCTACCAATTTCTCTATCTCCAAAAGTTTTTGCTTTGCGAGTTCAAATTTCTCAGATGATAAATATGCCTTTTTGACATATCGATTGAATATACAATGCAATTCTCCCCAATTAGAAAATGAAGTTTTGTTGCAATTACTAAGAAGTTCCACTCCATCATCATCAAAATCAACTTCCTTTGCTATTTCAATTGTCTATCTTTTCATGACATAAAGTTGAGGAAAAATATCACCCTCATTCAATCTCAGTACATACAACAAATGCCTACATGGAATACTTACACTTTCCAAAAGTTTACAACTACATGTGCATCTACTTTTAACTCTTATGCAAGTAATACGTGCAACCAACTATCTATTATTTCTACAACATGTTACATCATTTTGTTCAACTTCCTCCCCATCTAATTTCTTATAAGATGAGTAACAAACCAAACTATATTGTAGTTCTTCTTGAAACTTATAAAAAATTTTACGAGTATAAATCTTTGCCATCTTACATTCTATCTTGAATGGAGTGACCAATTTAGGGCTTTTATATTTGATTTCATAAGATTCTTTTGCCTCATTCAATTTCTATCTTTTGATAGCTCTCTCAAATCTATGTATAAACTCAATAAGGCTATTTTTTTTGTTGACATACCTTGAATAAAATGAGTTTTGAGATTCATTTCGTTGCAAACTTCTTATACCAACTAAAAATATACCTTTACTATACACAGGCACCCACATTTGATGAATTGCATATATGGATTTTAATCACTCATTTTCCTCCAAGCAATTGTCTTTTATTATTTCACTCCATTGTAATTCAAATTCTTCTTTGTTTTCTACACCATAAATTAAAGTATGGAATGACTCATAAAACTCTTTTTTGTGAGCAATTGCACATAATTTTTCAGTTTCCTTCTTAAGGATATGCCAAATGCAAAGACGATGATATGTTGAAGGAAATATTAATTTAATTGATTTCTCTATTGCAGGATCTTGATCAGTAATAATTGCCCCTGGATGCTTTCCATCCATGTATTTCAAAAATATTTCAAACAGCCACACAAAAGACTCAGCCTTCTCATTATACAAAAAAACATATCCAAATGTGATAGTTTGCTTGTGATAGTTTAATCTGATGAATGGTGCAAAAAAAGTGCATATTTAGTTATACCATATGTTGTATGAAAAATTATCACATCTAAGAAAAGATGATAATTTTTTCTTGCAATTCCATCCGCCCAAAAACAATATTGCAATCTACCATCATCATCGACTTCATAGCAATAAAAAAATGAATCATTCATTTCTTTCATTTCCTCGAAATGTTCCATCAATAATTGGGCATCAATTTCCTTTATCTCTTTTCTATTTCTTGTTTGGGCATTTCTAATATCTATCTCTGTACAACCAATATTTTCAGCCTCGCCTGCTTCAATTTCTAACATAGGCATTAGTTGAGAAGTTTTTATGTTAGCCTCTGTAAATGTGTCAATCAAATTTCAGTGCATACTGCTAACATGCCCATATGACCTGAGAAAATGAGTTTTTGATGGTGTAAGGAGTGCACGATTATGTCCTTCTTCAAAATGCATGACATTCCATGTGCCCTCTTTATTTTTAGTTGCCCTGATACGTACTTGGCAATCTTCTCTACTTATAGGATAAGTTCTCTTTTTTCCTTTATGAGGTATTTCTCTCTTTCATTTACTCATACTCATACCATCATTATTGTTATCATATTCATATCCAATCTATATTCTACACTCATCTTCTTTTGAATGTCCTTCTTTAGAACACACAAACACTTGAGAACATAACTCTTTTATTTTCTTATGATAATTTGTACTATGTTTACATACACCAAAATATGGCCATTTTTGAATAACTAGTGTAGAAGTTGAGTGCATCATGCAATTAGTCAAATTGAATTCCAACCTTCGATTTGAACTCATCTTTTACAATAGGATAGAATGTTGTAATATGTTGGGCTAATTCTTTTTTGTCATTTCCTTTATCTTCAAGAATGTCTATTCTTAGAAAATATAAAATTTTGACAAACTAAGAATATAATCAACTAAAATAGTCACAATAAACATTCTTTAATTGAGTCAAAATACTTTCGAAGGCTTAACTCTTACCTGATGCGTAACAGTCGGATTGGCACGGGAGGACAGCCCAGGATCGACGGCTTCATAGCATTATGGAGGGAGTTGAGGGGACTCGCCGCTAAGGGAAAGTGTGCCGCGGGAGGGGGGGAGGGTGGAAGGGGGCGCCAGGGGGGTGGGGGGGGAATCGAGAGAGCCGTTGTATTACTATTTAGCGGCTCTCGTCCAGTGCACTACCTGCGTTGCAAAATCAGGCAGTGCACTGGAATATACATATATATATATATATATATATATATATATATATATATATTGTGTGTGTGTGTGTGGTAAAGTATTTCTTAGCCAAAGGCAAGAAAGCATTTTGGCCCTCAATGCTAATATGGGTTGTCCGATTACAAAGATGGCCTAGATCTATTCTTATTATTAAAAAAAATATTCACTGCCTTCTCCCCTCCCTCGTCGCCACCACCATCACCGCTCCTCTCCTAACTGGCCAACCTTTGTTGCCGCCTCCACCTTGTACCAGCCGCTCGTCGTCCTCCCCCCACCACCGCTGACGCCGGCGATGATGACCTACTTCCCATCCCCTCCTAGGCCGCTTCCTCGCCGTGTAGGGAGCAGGGCATGCAGCAGCGCCGCCCCCTCTACGACCACCAATTGTGGCACTCCTAACGGAGCTCCCTCTGCCACCTCCTCTCTAGCCTCTCATTCCGCGTCATCCTTTCCCTCATCCCCCTTGTCACCGCCATCACCACCTCCCTCGCAGCCTACAACTCCTCAATCGAGCGCGGCTGGCTCTGCCTCCTCCCTAGTAGCACCTCCCTCCTCCAGGCCTCGCCCCTGCCCTACCAACTCACCGCGGGTGGCCAAGCCAACACGGCCGAGCGGCGATTGCCGGTGCCGTGGGGGTAATTTATTATTATTATTATTATTATTATTATTATTATTATTTTTTAGTAATAAGAATAAATATAGGTCGTCCTTATAATAAGACGATCCACATCAAGTTTGGGACAGAAAATTTTTTTTTGCCCCGGGCACCCTGAATCAGCCCTTGTGTATATATATAATTGAATATTACTTTAAAAAATTTTATTAATACATTCAAGCGTATTGCAATAAGCTGAAAATTGCAATTGCGTTTTTAGATCTTAATGTTTTGAACGAATGACGCGAAGCAATATGACAGCGTCAACAAGTGATTGATATCTAACATGAAGATGTGCGCAATGAATGGAATGCACTAAAATCCTCAGTGACCAGCTTACCAAAAATCAAACTGGAATATATATTGGTCCTTCCCATCATTCAAGGATGCAAAATCTGAAGTGAAATTGGAAAATTGACAGCCATACCATGTGGTTCTTGTCCATTTAGAATCCCTTAAAAGGGTCTTCTAAAGCACCTCTTTACACATGTCCTGTGGTTGAAACCAAGTGAGTCATCAGAAGTTAAAAATCCAAATTGCATCTTGTCTTGTTATGATCAAGACCCCCTTAGCTTAAAAAACTGGGACTCCTACTCACCTTATAGGGGGACGGCTTGTCTTTTGATGCTCCGCTCTTTTGTCACAGCGCATGTCTTCCCACTCCACCCCATCTTTTATATATCTAACTCCTCCCTACCGCATTGTCTCCTTCTTACCATAGAGAGTCAGAGCTTGGGAGAAAGGATTGAAGTAGGGGAGATGGTGTTGATCAAGTGGAGGTCCAGGAGGTTCGGAAGGAGCAGCTCTGGCTCTAAGCATAATGGTGGCAAGGGTGCTCATGGTGATGGTCCTGGTGGAAGTTTTAATGGTGGTGACATCAAGTGGGAACTAAGGCCAGGGGGAATGTTGGTTCAGAGAAGAGATGATGGTGGTTCAAGCAGTGGGGAAGGAGTGATTAGAGTCCGGGTTTCTACTGGGACTCAGTTGCATGACATCTCTATTGAACCAACCTCAACATTTGGTAAGTTGTCTTCCAAATTGCTGGTTTTTCTTTGGCAATGCTGAATAATATTGTGGGTAAATTTTGACATCATCTCTTGGTTTTCTTCCAAAGTTAACATTTTCTCGTATCATGCATGGCTGATCATATTTCATGGGAAAGGCAAAAATGCTGCTTGTGTTTCTGATCATTTTACCATTTCATTGCTTCTTGAAATTTGTTTGTTGTGATAATAACAACATTTAGCACAAAATAAGATTTTTCCTGACAGTTAAGATTGGTATGTTGAAGGTGAGATGAAGATAGTTTTATCCTTAGTAACTGGTCTGGAACCAAGGGAGCAGAGGCTTTTGTTCAGAGGAAAAGAAAGGGAAGACAGCGATTACCTACACATGGTTGGTGTTGGGGATATGGACAAAGTGCTGCTGCTGGAGGATCCTGCGTACAAGGCAAGGAAAATGCTTGGTTTCAGAGAGAGACAAGTTCTTGGACGCACCATTGGTGTGTGAATTACCATCTATCTAATCGTGTTTTCTACTGACATTAAAGCAAGGATCTCATTCCTCTCTGTATCTCTCTCTCTTTCTCTCTCATCTGGATGAGAGCATTTTGTACTTATTTGTAATCCTTCTTTCACTTAACGAGGAGCCGACAAATTTATCAGAACTCCCCTGCATTTCTCCAGTAGTCACGGTCTTACCGAGTTAGAATGATATAGGGGGAGTACAAAACAAGAACATTAGAAGCAGGTTGTTATCATCGATTTATGTTGATACCTTGTTTCTAAACCAATAAACTCAAGCTACATGCTTCTAACATTTTTGCACTTCGAAATTCGGCCAATTTTGAAAACTCATTTAACTGACTTAAAAAATAATTGAGCAGAATACATTTTGCTTTTGAGCTAATTTGATTTGATTACACAAAGTTTACCGATTGGAAGTACAAGGCCAGGTTTGATGAAACGCAATCCAATATGCATCACTTCAACAAACTGGCATTTAAAAGAGCAAATTATACAAGTCTTGATGAGATCTTGGGCACTCTGAAATCTCAATCTGGAGATGAGCTCTAAATGGGTATACCTATTTAGACCTTCTTAGAGACTTCCAATAAAGCTAATCAAAGACTAGTTGATGAGAACAGGACTAACAATATCTCATATTCTTTTCATAGAAGCAAGTGATTAGCTTGTCTTCTTTCATAAATTCACGTGATCAACCTTAGAATTATCAAGCAAAACCAGTGCATTGAGAAGCCACGTGCATTTGTTTAAAAACAAAGTTCGGAAGACAGACTAATTAATGGAACTCATGCACGCCCATGCAGCTTGGATTGATTGAAATGGGGTTCTTCTCTTGGGTATAGCAGATTTGGTTGTCTGGATTGATTATCTCCGACCAAGCTAGGATAGATATTGCCAAATACTTCATCCCCATGTGAAGATTTTGTTTATTACAGAAGTGTTACCTCCAAGTACCGGCTACATTTCTAATATCAAAGTGAAATTAATGATATATTCCTGCTTCTTGTGTGTTTCTCCGTCCATTTGCTGGTCCGGCAATTTTCCATTCTAAAATGGATTGAAGATAATTGCATCATATCAGAGGAAGGGCCGGAGCTGTTTCCAACCACAAATTACTGAAATCAAAGTTCTTTAAAACCATCAACCTTCACTTCTGAATACAGTTGTAATGCACAGAACTGGGCACGTCTCAAACTCTTCATTATGAAAGATGTGGGCGATTCATAACAATGTAGGAGAACCGCATATATAGGCTACTACCACGTTGAATGACATGGTACAGATTGCAAAAACAAGCATTTCACTAGTAAATTTTATTCCAGTAGAATTTCATAACGATCCTACTACAGCTAGCTAGCAGCTTCTTTCAACGACCAGATTTGGCCCTCGCCTCGTCCATCTTTCTGGCGTACATCTCCTTGAAGGTGATAGGCTCTTCCATGATGGACTCCTCCCCACTAATGATTGCCAATGGGTACAAGATTGACTCTTGCAAAGGATACTGAAATGTTGCAATCGAGAACCTGCTGCTGTTGCCATTCACTACCGCCCGGTGATCCGCGCTCTTGAACCTCCCATTGCTAAGATACTGTCACAGATCAACCATAACCAATAAAACCCAAATCAATTAAACCACAAAAATCATGATCACTTGACAAAAATATATATAATGAGATGGTGTGAGTTTGCATTTATTGGTATGTGGTAATAGATACATAGATGGATAGAATTACATGGCCATGGTCACCAAGATTGACCACAAAGGCTCCATGGATGGGCTCAACGGTGATCCAAGTCTTGGCGCCGTCGCGGGTGACTTGGAGGCCACCGACCTGGTCTTGGAGGAGGATGGTGATGGTGCCGGGGTCGGTGTGGCGGCAGAGGCCGAAGGTGAGGTCCGGCTGGGGGCACTTGGGGTAGAAGTTGGCGATCACCTTCTGGTCCAAGGCCATGCAGGCCCTGGCTATGGCGTCCTTGGCCAGACCCATGGCCTCGGACAGCAGCTGCAGCAGCTTCTGGGCTAGACCCATCAATTGCTCGCTGTAATCTTCCATGGCCTTGGTCAGACCCTGCGGCTTCTCTGGCCACAGCGTGTAGTCCCTCGTCTCCACTGGGTACGTGAAGTAGGTCAGGAACTCTCGCCAATCTTGGGTCTTCATGCCCTACATTACCAAGTTTGCATAACATTTGATACCAAAGTTTCACTTATTGGTCTGTTATACCCTGTGCTGGACACGCATCACGACTGAGAAAATTTTTTTTCAATGAGTGGCCAGTAAATTCGTTGAGGGGACTAAATAAAGAGAAGCAGAAGGAACCAAGTCAAAACAATTCATGCTAAGTTTGATTCTTGATCAACTGCAATTTAGTGGTTTCCTAAGCTGCTAACTGTTTAATTTATAAACGATATTAACTTTACATATCAAATGAATTACTAGTTAATAGATTGCAAAACAGGGAAAGATTAATTAGACTGCAAAACAGGAACATAAATGTTGCATTTCTAGCTATATCTTTTCAAGTGAATGTATTGAAAGAAAGGTTAATGAATGACACTCATTGATTTTGTCAATCAGTCTTCATATTTTTGCTTTTCTATTTCCATGCTTTTGTCTAATCCACTACCAACATCAATAAATTACCGACAACTAATAATTTTGCACCCGTGATTATGTTTATTATGAAACTGCACAGACTAAAGACAAAATAATGCGTGAGCAGAAACGTGAAGGGAATCAGAGCAGTGGTTCTTCCAGGATAAAAAAATGGTACAGCTTTCATTGTAGTTGAACCTGGATATGGCTGGAAACGAGGAAGCCACCCCTCTTACCACCGGTCATGTCGAACTTGAGCTTCTCCTCCCCAGGTAATGCGAAGAACTCCTTGGACAGCCTCAACACCTCATCCACGAGCACTTGGTCGACACCATGGTCAACCACCTGAAACACCCCCATTCCTCACAAGCCTCGGCAATCTTCCTCCTAACCTCGGCTCTCCTCCCTTGTCCGCCACCGTCGTCTTCATCGTCGACGTTGGCCAAGGAGATCACCGGGATCTCGTTGCTAAACGCATCGTAGGCCACCTTGGGCCGATCGGCCTCTCTTCTAATGAAGCTCTCCGGTAGTGTCTGGCCATCCAAGGGGATCGGTTGCATTGTTGGCGCCATTTTCTCCTCCTGTAATACGTATATAGGTGAACGATAGTATGTATAGATATGGATCTATAATAACAATATGGGTAAGGATTGAAGATGTATAGATATGGATCTATCAATGTCGCTATATAGTTTGCATTGATCAATGCAATAGCATCAATAAATAACCAGTGCTTGTCCCAATGGGGTGGGACGGGAATGTGTCATCGTGGCCAATCCTTGTCCGGTAACTCCACCTACTCTACCTACTCCATCGGGAAGGATACGAAATCATATTATCATATGATCTTAAAAAAGTTATGGGGAGTTAGCAAGGTCGCTGTAAAATTGAATGGAATGTCTGATTGGATTCGCTAATTATCTCAATAAAGAGAACAAGTAAACTCTCTTTCTATGGATTTAACCTCGTAATGCGAAACCCGGTTTATAAAACATAAAAAATAGCCATGTATTCAATAAACTTCATTGGAACCCATTGTAAAACCTGGTTTGTGTAACCTAAGGAATTCACTAACATAAAATTATATATTTATGATATGTTAAATAGGTTTTGTATACATAGTTGGCAGCCCTTGTGAAAGCCGTTTGCAAAACCGGAAATTCCTGGGAACTCAAAGTTTAACTTGTGTTGGTTGGGGCCGTTAGACGATATGTGGAAAATGATCACATTGTTGGCCGAGTCGCCCCCTTTGGACTAAGTTGCTAGCAAAGAGGAAGAAAAAAAAGAAAGAAGAAGAAAGAAGAGCCAAGTGGTGAAGATGAGGAGGAAGGAAGAGGCCTCGTACCATTGAATGAAAGGAAAAAGATGGCAATCAAGAAGAGAAGAAGGGAGAATCTTGATGGGTTGAAAGTATGTTTTTCATATAATAAAAAATATAATTTTAACTAAGTAGAAAGAAAAAAAATAAGAGGAAAAACCAAGTGGTGGAAATAAAGAGGAAAGAAGAGGTTGTTATTATTGAAGTACCGGAAGAAGACGATGATCAAGAAGAGAGGAGATAAAGGATCTTAATGGGCTAGAAATATAGTTTTCATTTGGTAGGATTCATGTGTAGAGAGGAAATAGAGGATCTTAATGGGCTATAAATATATTTTTCATTTGATAGGATTCATGTGTACAAGTGGATTTTTCGGATTGCACTTACCATGTTTCACTATGGATGTCTATCGGGTTTTTTTACTGTATGTGTGTTTTTTATGTTCTATCAACCGGATTTCATTGTGAGGATAATTTGGCTCCTTTATTATATTTGATTCTTTAAAAATAGAGTTAAGTTGTCTATTGTTGAGACGATTAATAAAATTCATTTAGACTGCATGTGCCCCAATCAAAATGGGGCTAAAAAAATGCAGCTAAATTTTTTAAATTGAAAATAAGGTGAGTTGTTGACATAACACCCTGAATCTAATTCACTTAAAGAACCGAATCAGAAATGTTACAATCAAGTCGACTTATGTTTAAATCAATTAATTCGAGAGACTTAAATGAGAAACGAATCTAAGCAACCATCTTGGCAACTCGAGAAAGAAAGACATCACTAAATACTCAACCAACATTTAATAGGAAAGGATGAATGGATGCGTGCAATAACCTAATAAAGGGTTACCTGCAATAGCATGACATGTGAACACTCAGCACACAATAACAACCAAAATATAAATAGATAGATAAAGGAATAAATACATCAAAATAACTGTTGAATGTTAAATCTGAATGTCTCATTGAGAGACTTGATATCACATTTGATCCACTGATACAAAAGTTGGTGAGGGCATACACCATAAAACATCAAATAAATACATGTGAATATGCATCAAAATACAGGCAAAAATACGAAAGAAAACAACGGCGTGTTGAGCACAAGTGTGTTTAGTAATTATTTAACCTTCTGCCAAAGCTTTTGACCCAACACACAGGAATACAAGACTTGTATATATAATAGAAAAAATGCTAGCAAGGAGTATCACTAACTCTGAAAATAACTAGTACAAATTTGCATGTGGAATCTCACATCCACAAGGAAGTAAAACCAATGTATAATCTCTATGGGAACATTTAATGACATATACTAAGGAGTCATCAAATTACATATAAGATGGCATCCCAAATTGAATTGGCATTATGTCACTCTTGACAAATGCGTATCTTGGCAATAGTTGGTCTCACTCTCGAGAAAAATACATATCCTAAGCTCTCTTCATATCTCATGAGAATAAAAGCAATAGATGAACTCAACACGACGCTTCTTCCGCTCTGTAAGAGCTTAAGTCCTAACTCAAAGCACAAAGGTTAAGTACTCTTAAGCAATCACCTTGAGCACTCTCATATACCACAAATCACGATATGTGTTATACACAACAGTACTCGTTTACTCCACTCCTCTTCAGGTGTGAGGAATCTTAAGTTGTTGAGATGTCAAGATCCTTTTACAATAGAACAATCATCTCACTAATCCAGTACCTGTTGCGACCTACATATACACCCACTCATAGTATGTGCAAGGTCAAGTGCATCAACTCTCGACTCATTGAAAACTTGATGAAAACTATATAAAAGGCTAGGAAGGGGATCTTATAAGCAGGCTGGAAGGCAACGTGAGATGGAGCTAAGTTCGAAAATAACACAATAGGTCTCATCTTCGAGTGCAAAAGTAAAATACGTCTAGATAACCCCTGTTAAATGGGGTTCATTAATATAGCCTCTTATTACGGCTTACAATATGTAAATCAAAATGTGATAGAGCAAAGCAATAAAGCTGATAAGAATCATAACAGACCCGAGGCCTAAGCTCCAAGTGTCATGGTACATCTATAGCCAGTTTGAATTTCAAAATTTACTGCGGAATCCACTACTCAACAAAAGATTAACAACTCTATATTATGCATGGTCATGATGTGTGTTTACATCAACAATAACATCAATTTAAACATCAAACGAATTAACAAATAAACACTTGACATGCAAAACGAAACATGGCAAACAATAAACAAATAAATAAGTAAACAAGTTAAATAAATAAAATAAAAATAATAAGTTCATGAGTAACATCAAAACAATAATAAATAAAAAATTGCATATGCACTAAATAATTAAGTAAATAAATAACAAATAATAATTAAATAAGCCAATAGTTAATAATTGATTAAATAAACTCACTTATCAATATATATATATATATATATATATATATATACACATTAATCAATCAGTAATAATAATATAGATAATATTTTGTGAGTTTGCAACTAAACGGAAGTAGATAATAATGCATGCACAAGTAAGCGATTAAAAAAATAAATGGATAATAAATAAACAAGTAAATGAATAAATAAACCATTTAATAAACAAATACATGATAATTTCTAATCATGATAAATACTAAGATAAATAATAATTTCATGAGTATCTAATTAAACACAGATAAATAATAACATATGCATGAGCAACTAATTAATTAATTAATTAATTAAATTTTAATAAACATGAATAGGATTAATTTTAATAAGTAAACAGATCATCAATGACGATCAATAATCATACAAATATGTATCATATACAATAAATAAATAAATAACAAGAGATAAATCAATTAATGAATAAACTAAAAAGCAATAAACAAATAAATAATAACACTCATAACCTTAAAATGTATGAAATAATATGAATATGTATCTAAACTAATATAGGGAGTCACGAAATACCGGGAACGTTAAAATAATGAATGAAAACGAGAGGACTAGGCTACCAAGTCAACTCAATCTTGGTCAAACTTAAATGGTGGGCTGAGTTGGCTCCGTGGACATGGACGCGATCACGAATAGGGTCTAGAAAAAGTGGACATGGTCACGGGTAGTTGGGCATGACAGAGCCACTTGTGCCCGTTGCCAAAAAATGACAACGGCAACGAGGCAGGGGGTCACTGCCGGTTGGGATCGACGAAAGATAGTGAAGAGAAGGTAATGGTGGTGAAGGCGGATGGATTTTAGCGGGTGTGGCCAGAAAACTTTTGAAAAGAGGATGTCGCTAGGAGCAAATGCGGTGGGGATGGTTGACATGGCTAGGTGCGATCAATCAGCTACCGAATGGGGAAAGTGTTTGGATAGTCACCTCGGCCCAATGTGGCTAGCCGGTGCCAAAAAAGCGACCAAAGGTGACGGCGATAGTGGGATCCGACAGACAAAACGCCTTTGTCTGTGGCCAACAAGGTGGCGTTGGTGCTTGTAGTGGGTCTGGGTTGATACAACGCACAAAGTAGTCACGGTGGTGCCGGTCCTGTAGCCGGAGCCATCTAGGGCTAAAATTCTCCAAAAATGTGAGAGAAAATCCCAAAAAAATGGGAGGGGGAGCTAAGGTTAACATGGACGGCTTGGATCTAAGGCGCAATCTAGATGTTCGACAACTCATAGCCCTAATGGGGTCCACTTAGGGTATATACAATATATATATATAGTCGAAAAGTTAGGATCGATACTGGCAAAAATTGAAACTGACTCAAAGCCCAATAGAGGCACTTTCGATGAAAACTGAGATGACGAAGCTAAATGAACCTTAAAACCTTAAACTTGACTTGTGATTATCTAAGACTCAAATAAAAATTGGGCTCACATGAATAATCTAGTAATTCAAAATCCCTAAAATACATGTAAAATAAATATTCTGAAAAGCCCAAATAAATACTAAATTGTTCAACGACCTAAATCTAGCCATAAAACCCTAAGCTAACAAAATCAAAGTCTAGCTCGAATATATACTGATAGCTCATGCTCTATTGTAGCATAATTGAAGCTATCATCTGTATATCGGACATTCTCATCCTTCATAACATGCTCATATGGCTATCTAGGCCCTATACTCATGGTCTGAAAGCTTACCCAAATCAAGACTATCTGAACTAGGCGTGACAACAAGCGGGTAAAACCTTAACTTGAAGCTGAAGTTTTACATCCTTTCCTCCTTATAAAAATTTTGTCCCTAGAATTTTACATATCTACTGCAGTCAAAGGACTCAACCGTAGGAGCCACTGAGTTGGCATAACTATAGCTGCTGAGCTATAACCTAAAGGGTAGCTCTCCCTCAAAAGCTGGTTGCACACAATCGAGTGGATCGACACGAAGTGGGCCTTTCAAACTCTAACTAAGCTCGCTAGCTCTCTATAGTATGCATGTTTTTCTTGATACCATATTAGTCACATATTTCTAAATGGGTGGATTTCAAACGACCCAAAGAATCACTATCTCTCTTCAAGCATACAGGGACTCATACTGAGGTTTCATCCGTTCTTTATTTTTTAGTGATGTATGACTGGTCATCCTATATAGATTTGTAATATTAATTTTCACTCACATGGCTATTACTATTGTAGTAGATTCTTAAGTAAAATTATTAGTCAAGATGAACATATACTAGTGTCCCTCTATTTGCTGAGTGTGATCTAGACAGAATTAAAGTCTGTGAATTGCTCTCAAATTGGGGGAGTCATCCTTTTAAGACCGGTCAACAACAATTGGCTACTACTTGCACTATAAGCCTCAATCAATACCTAGAAAGTGCATCATCAAATCAAGTCAAGTCACAAAAATTAGTGAACTAGCTCGACTCAAACCCAACCCTAGCCACCTTGTCCAAGTTTTGCTATGTGATTGATTAGGTTGCAGCCGACCAAATCTAGCTGCCTGAGGCCGAGGTGGCTAAATTTGGTCGGCCCCCAACCTAATCCGACCATTGCGTGAAGTGACTGAGGATACTTTAAAAAAAAAAAAAGAAAGAAAAGGATAGATCTAATCAATTAATCGACCTTCCAAATTGATTTAGCGTAAGAAAATTTTTCCATCAATTAATTTCTATCTTAATCTAATAGAGAGCATTAAAACCCGGCCCCACTGTCCACCGGCCCCCCACAATATATATAAGGGGCCTCAATTCGACCGTTGGACCGCTCCCAATTTCCCACTCATCTCTTTTGCCCTTCCTCCCCGCCGCCGCCGCCGCCGCCGCCAGCATCGTCGCCGGCGTCATTTCTTTTCATCGCCATCTCCTTGTTCGAAGTCTCAGAACTCTAAAGCTTCTTGCTTTTGGGAGTATTACTTCTTTCCTTTTTATTCCCCCTTGCGCACAGCAATTGATACATGGCGGACGATCTACGACAACCTCCTCCATCTCCTCCGCACAAAGCAGTCCGAGGTCGAAACTCTATGCCGGCGACCGCCAAACGCTCAAAGATCGGCTCTTTCGCCTCCATGACCGCTGGCTCCACGACCTGAACTGCCTGCCGGGCCAAATTGCCGAGGTGGAATTCATGTTCTTTGGCTTTTTATCGAGATTGAATGTGTATATGTTTATTGGTGAATCAGCGTTTATGAGTGGTTGTGTAGATGAGGGCGGCGTTAGCAGAGGCGGGGATGGATCGGTTGTTGTTGGAAGCCAAAATGGTTCTTGTGATGGCGATGAGTAGCAAGGAGACTGCTGCGTGCAGGATGAAATCAGGTACATGCCTTATGATCTTGTCATGTTGATGATAACAATTTGATGGAAGTAGGGTTTCTTAGTGTCTTTAGGGTGTCTTTGTCTTATGTAGGATTGTGATTAGAAGCAGTAGTTAAGGTTTGTAGGGATATATGATGAGAGTTGGTTGCTCAGGATTAGTGATGTTTTCATTATTTGATTTTCTTGATTAGATATAACTTACTGACTTTCAGAGCGTTAACTGGCCAGATTTTAGAAATCTGAAAGGGGAAAATGCCGCGTATTGATTTTAATGGGTGGAGAATAGTTGATAACAATGATGATTGCCTCATTGGCTGCCAGAAGATTTTTGTGTTTGCCTGTTGTATGTGGAGGAGAAATTTTGCATTTCTTTTTGAATTGGCTTTTTTTTTCCCTGACATAGATGATGCCTCCAGTGACTTGTTGTCCGTTACTTGATATTGAAAGAAACTGAGCAGAAGGTGTGATTGTGTTTGTAAATATCATGTTAATTAATAATTATATTGGCCAAGTTTTGATTCATCTTTAAGCTATCTCGCACATTAGTAAATAGTAGTGAATATTTGTTATTTGCAGCGTATTTGTGGCAAACAAATGAAAGAAAGTGGAGAAGACGCAAGTGTAGATGGTCAGGCTGAAATGCAGTGCAGAAACTTGCAAGGAGAAATTAGAAAATTGAAACTTGCAAATGCCAGACTTACTTCTGAAAAGAATGCTGAGCTTAATTGCCTCCTCCAAGAAAGGAATTTCGTGTGGAATCAATTTAAGAAGATGGAATCTGATTATTCTAATCTCGTGAAAGCTAATCATTTAGAACTTGAGCAAGCTATCCAGAAAATTGCAGAGTTACAAGAAGCTGTGGAAAAATCTAAGGTATTTATCAAAGAGAAGGATTTGACCATTGATAGTCTGAAAGAAAGACTTATAAAACAAGAAAAAACATGGATGATTGCTCTAGGGAGGTGGTCTCTAAACTGTCCGAGGAGCTTAAATTATTGAAAAGTTCTGGAAATTCATCCTCCATGCAATTAAGGAGATGTTCACAATTGAAGCCAATTTCTGTTAGTAGAGAAAGTGTTGACACTGGCACAAAATTGAGGACCGACTATAGCAATCTTTTGTTGACTCCATCAGTGAAGAAAGTATCTTGGGCAGAGTTGGACTGTGCTGACGTTAAAGTTAAAAGAACGGCAAGAAGCCCATCTAAAGTTAAGAAGGAAGTTTCTGTTCTTCAAGCCTCCGCTGCTGCAATAACAATTGAAAAGGTACATTTCGGACTGGTTTGAGCATAATTTTTATGTTTTAGTCAATTTGTCCATTGATTGCACCCTAAAACATTTCTTTGTGAAACCCATGCCATAAGGTGAAATATATGACAAGCAGAGGTATTAGTAATAATTTGTTTGAAATAAATGGATAGCTTTGTTGTCTGAGTAATGTGTCCTTTTATTTATTTAGGGAAGTAGGAAGAGGCGAAGATCTGATACTATGAACAACGAAGATTATTTTCATCAGATTTCAAGGTTCCAAAGTTGAGGAAGCCTTCTACTCCCGGCTAAAGTAACTGACCTTGACATTCTTTTATTTTGTTAATGTATTTACATCAGATTTTCATTTTTTCAAAAATTTTCCGCCCATGTACTGCATCATAATGGGTGCCTTCCTTGTATTATTGTTTCTTTTTTATGTCTTTTGCCAAATAGGTAACATTTAACTTGTATGTCATTGTGTTAAATCAACATTTATAATTGAGTTATTTTGTGTTATAACATTGAAAATTTTCATTTCAAATTTAATTACATTGCAGCAGATTACCATTGAAGATAAATCTCAACAAGATATGAAGATAGATCACATCAAATGAAGCATGAAAATTAAAGAGAAATCTCGTTCATATATAATCACTGTTATATCATTGTCTGCCGCGCTCTTATCTCAAACATCTGATACTGATATATCAGATACGTCTCAATGCACTCATACTCAAGCCAATAAAGAAGACGTGAATGATTAATTACATGCCAATCTTGTGTTTCTTGTGTCAATTACATCCTTGGTTTAATCTTTATATTGAATAATAATGTAACACCTCGCGTTCCATTGATTATATATATATCCTTGGAAAATATTACAAGATCAGATATCACAAAGCAAAATGTCTAAACCACGATCAGATATCACAAAGCAAAATGTCTAAACCAAGTTGGATATAAGGTTACTAATTAAGCGAGTCAGCTCGTGAATAATGTCTAAACCAAGTTGGATATAAGGTTACTAATTGAGCGAACCAGCTCGTGAACATTTGGCAATCGGGTTGGTTCGACTCGATTGACAATAAGGAAAGCCATGAAGCGTCACTATAAAAAACTAAAACGCTTTTATTTTCTAAGTCTAAAGTCCATAGATTAAAACCATATTTGAAGATGCTAATGCAGAAAAGCAACAAATAGGTGAACCAAGTCGCCTACTTGATTAAGTTAGGATTCAAGATTAAGATGGATGTACAAACACAAGATAAAATGCAAGGACTCACCTTACTAGCAATATCTTCTTGTGGTTTCATTGCAGGAAATAATATTAGCCTCCTGTATATTAGACTTTCCTTATTAGACACTATTTCACTATATGATGCGAACCTTAATGTTTTGTGTATTCAGTAAGTAACATTGCAAATCAGTCAAGTGCGATATTTATTAAATATCTTTCCATTTTTTATTAATGAAAATTAAAATTTTAACAAAGTATGCTTTAAGATTGATTAGAAAGGTTCGGACAGATTATATTCGAAAACTATTTTCATAATAATTATTAAAAACTATAAATTTGACATCTTCTTTTACTTATCCTCTTCATCTCAACACTGAATTAAGACCAAAGATACTCCAATGCAATGAGCAGAAATATGTGCTCAACTCTAAGCAGGATCCCCATATTTATATATATTTTTAATTAATATCTCAGTTTATTATATTTTTTAAAAAATTTGGTCTAATTTCAGTTGGCTCCATCCGAACAGCATGTTCCTTGGTTTTTTTCCGGAACATAACTATAATGGATAAAAAAATGCCCACGGAATGATAGATGAAGCCCACGTATCTATTAGCAAGAGGCCAGGCCCACGTTGGATAATATATATATATATATATATATATATATATATATATATATATATATATATGTATATATATGAGAGGCATTTGCTGTACTGCAGCACAGCCAAGATGGCTGTGCTGCAGTGTTTCAGCCGTTGGATCAAATCCAACGGCTGAAACATGCCCTTATAAAAAAAAACGATTTGGGCGGCGCCGCCGCCGCCGCCGCCACCCCCTGCCCCGCCCGTCGCCGGCCCGCCGGGGCGGCGACGTGACCGCCGGGCGACGGGGCGGCGGATCTAGCCGCCCCGCATCTTCCCCTGCCGGCCCGCCGCCCCGCCGCCGGGCGACACCACCGCCGCGCGACGCCCCGCCCGCCTCCCCGCCGCGCGACGCCCCCGACCCTCGTCCCCCGTCCCCCGCCCGCCACCCCGCCGCGCCCCTCGCCGCCACCCCGCCCCGCCCCCCTCGGCCCCCGCCCGCCACCCCGCCGCTCCCCCTCGGCCCCCACCCGCCACCCCGCCGCGCCCCTCGCCGCCACCCTGCCCAGCCCCTCGGCCCCCGTCCGCCACCCCGCCGCGTCCCCCTCGGTCCCCGCCCGCCACCCCGCCGCGCCCCCGCTCGCGCCCCCGCCCGCCACCCCGCCGCGCCGCGCCGCGCCGTCCCCTGTCGCCGGCGCCCCCGGCCGTCGCCGTGGCCGGGCAGACTTCCCGCCCCTCCGCCGTCGCTGCTGCGGCGGCGCCGCCGCCGCCCCCTTTTTTTTTTAAGATCTTGGCCGTTGGATGCTAATCCAACGGCCAAGATTGACTGCAGCACAGCCAAGATGGCTGTGCTGCAGTACACCAACATTAAACCCATATATATATATATATATATGGATAAAAGTATCCTGTACTGCAAGCACAGCCATCTTGGCTGTGCTGCAGTACAATCTTAGCCGTTGGATTAGCATCCAACGGCCAAGATCTAAAAAAAGAGGTGGGGCGGCGCCGCAGCAGCGACGGCGGAGGGGGCGGGAAGTCTGCCCGGCCACGGCGACGGCCGGGGGGCGCCGGCGACAGGGGCGCGGCGAGGGTGGCGGGCGGGGCCGAGGGGGCGCGGCGGGGTGGCGGGCGGGGACCGAGGGGGCGCGGCGGGGTGGCGGGCAGGGGCCGAGGGGGCGCGACGGGGTGCCGGGCGGGGGCCGAGGGGCGCGGGCGGGGTGGCGGGCGAGTGGCGTGGCGGGGAGGCGGGGGGACGGGGTGGCGGGCGGGGTGCGGCGGGGTGCCGGGCGGGGGCCGAGGAGGGCGGGGCAGGGTGGCGGCGAGTGGCGCGGCGGGGTGGCGGGCAGGGGACGAGGGTCGGGGGGCGTCGCGCGGCGGGGAGGCGGGGGAACCGGGTGGCGGGCGGGGCGTCGCGCGGCGGTGGTGTCGCCAGGCGGCGGGCCGGCAGGGGAAGAAGCGGGGCGGCTAGATCCGCCGCCCCGTCGCCCGGCGGTCACGTTGCCGCCCCCGGCGGGCCGGCGACGGGCGGGGCAGGGGTGGCGTCGCGTCGGCCGGCGGCGGCGGCGCCGCCCCAAATTGTTTTTTATTTTATTTTTATGAGGGCATGTTTCAGCCGTTGGATTTGATCCAACGGCTGAAACACTGCAGCACAGCCATCTTGGCTGTGCTGCAGTACAGCAAATGCCTCCTATATATATATATATATAAGGAAATGTTTCGTGTAATAGAGCACAGCCAACATGGTTGTGCTCGAATTTCTTTAGAGCCGTCCGATTGAGATCGGACAGCTGAAAATAACCCAAACCAACATCACACCCCCCCTCCCCTTCCTCTGCTTTCACCTTCGCCCTTTGGTCCGCCGCGCCCCTCGCCCGGCCCCGCCTCGCTCCGCCCCGCGCCTCCCGCCCCTCCCCCGTGCCCCCCGCCCCGCCCCACGGCCCTTACTCTGCCCGCGCCCCTCCCCCGCGCCCCCCGCCCCGCCCCCACCCTTCCCGCCCCTCCCCTGCTTTCACCCCCCTGCTCCGCGCCCCTCGCTCCGCCCCGCACCCCCACGCCCCTCCCCCCGCGCCCCCCGCCCTGCCCCCACCCTTCCCCCCTCCCCTGCTTTCACCCCCCAGCCGCACCGCCCCGCCCCGCCCCGCGGCCCTCGCTCCGCCCCGCGCCCCACGTCCCGTTTCCCTCCCCCTCTCCGCCCGTTTCGCCCCAACCCCACGCCGGCGTCACCAACAGCACCGCCGACGGTGGCGCGAAAAACAGGGGCGGGGAGGAGGGCGGGGTGGAAGGGCGATGGCATTTTCGTAATAAAAATTTGACTCGCTCCCGAGTCAATATTACGAAATAAATATTAAAAATAATTTTAAAAAATAAAATACTATAAAATAAAAACTTGACTCACTCTGGCTCGAGTCAATACTACAAAATTGATTTTTAAATTTTTTTTAAAAATACAATACCATAAAATAAAAACTTGACTCGGACTCGCGCGGGATCGAGTCAAGTTTTAATTATAAAATAAATTTTTAAAAAAATAAAATAATTCGGTAATAAAAACTTAGACTCGCTCATTTCTTGAGTCAAGTTTTTAATACTATGAAATAAATTTAAAAAATATAAGATAATTTTGTAATAAAAAGTTGACTCGATCCCGTGCAGGATCGAGTAAAGTTTTAATTACAAAATAAATTTAAAAAATAATAATAATTCCTTAATAAAAACTTGACTCACTCCCAACAAGAGTCAAGTTTTTATTAAGAAATTATTTTTATATTTTTTAAAATTTATTTCGTAATATTAACTCTAGTCGCAAGCAAGTCAATTTTTTATTACGAAATTATTTTATATATTTTTAAAATTTTATTTTATAATATTGACTCGAGTCTGGATGAGTCAAGTTTTTATTATGAAATAAAATTTTAAAAAATAAACTAATTCTGTCAATTTAAAAAATAAATTTATTTCGTAATCTTGACTAGAGTCGGGGTAGTTTTAAAATGAATGGAAATGAGCAGGGGTAGTTTTGTAATAAAAACTTGACTCGATCCCGACTCGAGTTAATATGATGAAATACATCCCAAAAATATAAAAAATACTATAAAATGCCAAAAAATAAAATAATCGAGGTGCAATTGATTTTGTAATTTTATGGTATTTTATTATTTTTTTAATATTTTTTAGGATATATTTCGTAATAAAAACTTGACATGGTCATGACTCAGGTCAATATTAAGAAAAATCCCGAAAAATATCAAAAAAGTACAGGAAAATACCAGAAAATAAAATAATTGAATTCTAATGGATTATTTTATTTTATGGTATTTTACCCTATTTTTTTCATTTTTTTCGAGAAGGGTAGTTTTAAAATAAAATTTTGATTCGGTCCCGACTTGTGTCAATATTACGAAATATATCTCGAAAAATATGAAAAAAATAGATTAAAATACCATATAAGAAAATAATCAATTATAACTCAATTATTTTATTTTATGGTATTTTATTATATTTTTATATTTTTTAAAAAATATTTTTTAATATTGACTCGAGTCGGGAACGAGTCAAGTTTTTATTACGAAATTGCCATCGAGTCATTTTTCCCCCCAATCGTCCCCTCCTCTGCTTTTGCCACTCCACCCCGACCGCCGGCGACCGCCGCCCACCGTCACCTACACCACCTGCTCCATCGCCTCCATCGACTCCAACGCCGGCTACGTCTTCTGAAACTGCAATCTTTTGGAAACTCCACCTAGTCGGTGGCTCTGTTTCTCCCGGACACCGCTCAACACCACCCCCGTGAGGCGTTGGCTTGAGAGTCCGGTGAGGAAGCGATCGCCGGCGAGTCCACCGTTATCATTTCCTCAATCAACGCCGCCGACGCCGGCTAAGTTGGCAGCGGCGGGCTTGGCCGGGATGGTGTGGGCGGCGGGCGGAGACGAGCACAACCACGGAAAGACGACGCCTTTGAGGTGGGGGAAGGGATGGGCTTGGCGGAGATGAAGGAAGGGGAGAGGTGTGTCATCTCCACCGCCACCATGGCCGAGTCTCCACCGGCGATGGCGGATTGCACGCCGCGGAGGAGGAAAGCAGTGAAACAGGGGAGGGCGCAAGGTTATTTTTAGCCGTCCGATCTCAATCGGATGGCTCTAAAGAAATTCGAGCACTGCCATGTTGGTTGTGCTCTATTACAGGAAATATTTCCTATATATATATATATATATATATACACACTAACTTGAGGCCTGTTTGCCTAAGCCAAAGATAGTAAAAAATTCCTTTGCCAATGTTTAATATGGGTCATCCAGTTATAAGGACAGCCAGATCTATTCTTTTAAAAAAAAAAACCTAAACTTTTCCACCTGATAACGCTGAAGGCAGCCGTGCTTTTGTGTTGGCCAAATCCAATCACGAGTGGCCTGAGATAGGCGGCTGCTCTCGGATTTGGCTATACGGCCTTATAGGCAGTGCAGTTAGTTCTGACCGCCGCTGGTATTTTTTTATAGCACAGATAAATCTGGACACGTTTTAAAAAAATAGTCAGCAGCTAGGTTTTTACTATGACTGGCCTATGTTATTGACAACGAAAGCCAAGTCCGGCCGACTAACCTTGATCAAAACTTGGTAGCCAATAAAAAGAGGAGGTAAAAGGTTTTATTTTATTATTATTATTAAAATTGAGCCATCTTTCCCATCGGACAACTCGTATTAGAGTTAAGGGCAGGAATTCATGGCAAACTTTTTCGGTATACATACACACACAATAAAAGCCTTAGGGAAGCACTGCATCATTGGCGTCCTTTGGGGCGCCCACACTCAATAAATATGATGTCGGCGTTTTGCTATTATAGCTGCCGGCCATGTTCAATTGCTGTTTTCATTTTCACACTTAATTATGTATCACATCTTCCCTTCCATTAAACGTAAACTATACGACCTCCTTTTTCTAGATCCTTCACTTTGCCCACTAATCAATTCACACCATGTATATGTTTAAATTAGCCACTTCATACACTCCAATTGTCTTCAACGTCCAAACAAAGACGATACATCAATGCACAAGTTGTGACTCAAAAGCAAACCATCTCCAATCAGATTGATACAAGTCCAAACTAAGCAAAATGTTACCTAACACATACATATAATATATACAAGTATCTTAGTATATAGTATAGTAATGTCTTATCCTGTTCTCTGAGTAATATCCATCATACCAACCATTTTCTCTTTCCTTTGTCTTCCCAGCGATGGGGTACTACAGAACTAGCGGAGACTCGGTTCAAGACGCCTTCACCCTCTCCCCCTTCCATACCCAGTTCTGCTCGTACTGATCCTTGTCCTCCTCCTCGCCGGCATCTCATGGTCCTCCTCCTACGAGGCCATCGTTGAGGCTGCCCAGGAGCAATTCAGCTGGGCTCTCCTAGCCGTCCCCATACTCCTCATCTTCCTCGTCCGTTGGCTCTCCTCCGTGGAGACCTCCCACCAGCTCTTCCTCCCCTCCTACGACGGGAGATGGAGCCACCCCCGCCTGCCGTCGGAGGGGCCGCCGCCGTGGGGGGCTGCTTTGATGCTTCTTCTCTTGATTGTCATGGTCTCCTTCCAATCCACCTTTCATGACCAGTGGTTTGTCTAAGCTCGCTACTGTTCATGAATGATGGATGATATGTTTCCAACTGTTTGCTGCTGTGATTATTTTTCTAAATACTTAGCTACCTACCAACTGCCGTCGCGTTTTTATTTTAATATCATGAACTTTAAAGTTCATCCGATCAACCTAGTTTATCTTATCGATTTGTATGAATTAAGGAGATGTCTTATATGAATACTGGGCTCGAGAGTTCAAGAAGCTGATGTGGGTGTTTCTAAATAGAGTATTTAGTAGGATTAGAAGAGTTAAACAACTCGTGTAAAAATGGTGACCTTGTCAAAAGTTGTTCTGCCTTTGCCACTGATCTTGGCTGCTACATCTTCAACAGGGGCGTCCATTTTGGGTGGTCCGGAGCTGACTTTAGTCTGTTAATTTCACGTTTTGACACTTTCACTAACCACTTCGATCTTGGAAAGTTTCAAGAAAAGTTTTCTACGCCTTTCACCTTAGCCATCATCGGTTATGAGTGCGGCCCTGCCCTGCCTAAACTATCAACTATTGCATGGCGCAATCAGGCATTTTATTTCCAAGCTTCTTAACTCGGTCATTTTTGGCGCTAATACAAATTTTTAGTTGCTTTTATATAGAACATAATAAGATTGACCGTTGTCCATGACAAAGATGACAAAGATGAACTGCATACAACTCGATTTTATTAGGTCAATTGTTAAACATGCACGGTTCTTGATTGAGGAAGTTTAACGTGTCAATTACTAAGACGATAGCTAAAATGGATCAATACAAAGCCCTTTTTTGCTGCAACAGACCTTTTTATTTGATAGAAAAAGATCTAATAATCTTGAACCATCTTACCTTACCGGGGGATCGCAAATCTCAAGTTTGTCGATGAATAAAGCCACACCTACAAACTTATATATAAAAAATATAAAAAAAGAAAAAAATCTCAGTGCTCGAAATTAGAATACATTTTACATGTTATTTGACAGATAAATATACAACAAACTCGAACAAGATACCACTGACATTTCGTCATGGTCGTCGCATACAAACAATATCCTTATGACTATTTCATGACTAACAAAATGTAAGTTCAATTCATAAGAAAATATGTTGCTCAAAAATTTTTTGAACTTATTTAGTATAAGATGAAAATTATAATTAAGCTGGCTACTTTTAAATTTGAATTAAAATTTTAACTAGTATCAATTTTTTTCTTTATATATTAAAAAAAACTTGAAAATTTTAATTTTGATTTTCTTTTTGTCATAAACCGACCCAGTGGAAGCCTAACCCAACCGACTCCGAGTGGGAAGCTCACGTGCCACGCATGAAAAACCGGGGCCCACCAAGTCCACTCCCCCCGCATTTGACGCTACGACTTCCCAACCAGACCGTTACCACGACCAACGCACCCCGTCTCCGCCGCTCGCCGGACCACAACGCGGCCGCCGCCGGCGATCCCGCCACCGCCCGCTGCACGGGCCGCGGCCTTCCTCCTCCCAACCTCAGTTACCCTCCCCTCCCATCTCTTCTTCCAGCTCGCCGGCGACGATCACCGGCGGCGGTCTCCGCATCCTTTTCGGCGCCGGTTTCGCTTCCCTTCGCCGAACATGCTTGTTTCGTGATCGGAATCGCCTAGAACGGTTCCGCATTGCTTGTTTTTGGAGTTGAAGCTTTGATTGTTGTAAGTGTTCGGTTGTTGTTTGTGCGGCTTGTTTGCTTGGGGCATGGTTGATGTTAGGTTTGGGAGGGTGCTCGTGCTGTTGTTTTTGTCCTTGAATGCTTGATGCGAACTGTTTTTTATTAGATGATGTGAAGTTGAAGCGTTCGGTTTATGTGGATGTTGGGTTTTCGTGCGTTTGATTCGTTATACGGTGATATTGATTAAACAGTGATGGCGATGTTGTGAAAGTGATTTGTAGATAGCATGTTATTTTGTTGAATTGAAGCGACATGTTTGGTGTATCTAGGATAAAATGGTACACCCATTGTTGAGTTGGCGGATCTTATTTGCCGGGGAAGGGATGGATGGTCGATGATATTGATTACAGGGATTGAGGTGATTGATTTAGTGATAGATAGTCATTTGTTGTGTGATTTTGTTTAATTCAACTCTTAATATTGATTGAACAGTGGTTAAATTGTTGTGAAAGTGATCGAAGGCAGTGTTGATTATTTTGCAGGATTGATGTTACATGTTGAAGTCTATGTGCTTTTTGAGTTAAATGGTAGCCCATTGTTGAGTAGGAAGCTCTCGATGGTAAGGGCGGGGTTTACTGAGACAGCAAGCACGTGTTTACTGAATCCATCTTTCTACTTGCCAATTGTTGCTATTAGATGGTACTTGCTATCTGGAACGTAAGAAGTAAACTTGAGGATAATTTCATTTTTTGACATTGCAAATTTGATATTGTGGCTTCACATCTAGAAATGGGCTATGAATAGGTTGTTGATTCTAACACGTAGTGAGCTGATTGTAATTTCCTTGTAGCCTTCTTTGCTGTTAGATTCCGTGTTCGCAAAATAGGTGGCCTGTGGTTGTAACAGGTTTGCATGAACATTTGATTTTTCATTCTGATTTTATAGATTGCACTACCATGAAGAGAGATCTGTTAACGGGGCTTTTTACTCGTCTTTTGTGCAGATTTGTGCTTTGTAGGCAGCTGATCTATAGTTGACAGTATGTCTGGAAGGAACAGTGAAGAAACTGAACCTGAATTTGAGAGATTTGATTTTGCAAAAATGTTGGAGAAGGTTAGAGTGTTATGCATGGATCGACGAAGGTCGTGTGAAAAACTTTCTCTTAATGAGATTTGGACCAGTATCACATGGTTGGGTGACCATCCAGAATGCCTGCTGTCACCTAAAAACAAATCCGCCGTCAATACGCCTCAAGTGCAAAATAGCGTGGACTCGCAGGCGGTGATGGCTGAGGCGTGGGATGCCTTGCGCAGGTCCTTGGTGTATTTACGGGGCCAACCAGTTGGGACGATCTCTGCATTGGACCATTCTGAAGACGCGCTGAACTGAAATCAGGTCGTCTTATAATTTGTAAGGCATTTAAGTCCTTGTTTCTTTGTGTCGAACGCTAGGTTTAAATTGAGGGTGCCTAGAATGTACTGTAGTTGTTGACACTTTTATATGTTTCAGGTCTTCGTAAGAGACTTCGTACCCAGTGCCTTAGCTTTCCTGATGAATAAAGAACCGGAGATAGTGAAGTACTTTATAATGAAGACTGTTCGTCTGCAATCTTTGGAGAAAAGTGTTGACTGGTTTAAACATGGCGAAGGCGTCATGCCGGCTAGTTTCAAAGTTTACCATGACCAGGTTAAAACAAAGAAACACTTATTCCAGATTTTGGAGACTGCTATTGGAAGAGTGGCGCCCGTCGATTCGGGATTTTGGTGGATTATATTACTACGTGCGTACACTAAATCCACCGGAGACTTATCCTTAGCAGAGTTGCCAGAATGTCAAAAAGGGATAAGGCTTATTTTAGCTATATGTCTATCTGAAGGATTCGATACTTTTTCCAACTTTGTTATGTCCCGACGGCTGCTGCATGATTGATCGTAGGATGGTGAGTTTTCTTACCTCTGGAAATCACTGCATCTTTCTTTAGATGAACAGACTGTTCGAAAGATAGCATTCTTCATGTTGCCTTCATATTTTATTCAAACAGATTTCTTTGCTGTCTATCTGTGCAGGGTGTTTATGGGTACCGTATTGAGATCCAAGCTCCGTTTTTCATGGCCCTTAGATGCGCTCGGTTTCTGTTGAAGCAAGATGTTGAAGGAAAAGTGTTTGTGGAACGCATTTCGAAACGTCTGCACGCATTGAGTTATCATATGAGGACATACTTTTGGCTTGATTTTCACCTACTTAATGTCATCTACCGATACAAAACGGAAGAGTACCGTCACAGGGCTGTGAACAAATTCAATCCTGATTCTTTGCCTGACTGGATTTTTTATTTCATGCCGATCAAAGGTGGATGTTTCGTTGGAAATGCGAGTCCTGCAAAAATGGATGTTCGGTGGTTTTGTCTGGGAAATTGTATTGCTATACTATCGTCACTTGCAACCCCTGAGCAATCTGCTGGCATCATGGATCTGATAGAAGCTCGATGGGAGGAGTGGTCGGGGAAATGCCGTTGAAAGGATGTTATCCTGCCATCGAGGGTCATGAATGTCGTATTGTAACAGGTTGTTACCCCAAGAACACTAGATAGAGCTATTACAACGGCGGATCCTGACCAGGTAAATTGAAATTGGGCATCTCTAGATTTTTTCTCTGGGCTCATAGTTGTAGGTGATTTATATAAATTGGTTGTTGGAGGATTACTTAGTCGTTAGGCGCTTAAACTTGTGATCCTTTTAATGAATTCCTTGACAAAAAAGATTACTTCACATAGTAGGGTTCTATAATATGACTGCTTGTTCCTGCCATCCAGAGCTTCTCTGGGTTCTTACAGCGGCATCCATCAAGACCGGGCGACCTCATATTGCTAAGCGGGCTGTGGAGCTTGCGGAGAGCCGTCTGGCAAAGGATAGCTGGACAGAATTTTACGATGGGAAGTGAGGGAGGTACATCGGAAAACAAGCCCGCAAAAATCAGACTTGGTCTGTTCCCAGCTATTTAGTACCCAAACTGATGCTTGAAGACCCGTCGTTGCTTGGAATGATTGCACTTGAGGAGGAAAAGCCAGTGAAATTCAGTTCATGAACCGTATAGCATATATCTGATTCATTTTTGTCGACGATTTACCACTGGATATCTCGAGATGTGCCGTTCTTCAGGTTGATGTGGCAGCGGATTTTTTGCGTTATCTCAAGCCATATAAGGTTGTTCTGATCGGTTCCATATGCAATATTTTTGCCACCAGTGATAAATGTGGGCAACACAAGTTAGTCTAGTAGTTGACCAATGTAGAGAAACAGATTGAACATAGAAACAGTAAGGTTTCTATGTTTTACTGGTAGCTACGCGAGAGTGTTTCAAAGAAGAGGACAGTAATGCAATGTGTAGCCTGAATTTCATTAGTGAATGGCAGGGTGAGTGGTGAGCACGCAATTTGCTCAATTTCTGTTCATGGATGCTCACGAATCGTTACGATTTATGTCCTCAAAACCCCTCTAATCAACGAATTAGTTCGATAAGATAGCTTTTGGTACTAGTAATTAGTGAACATATTTCACAAAAGAATATACAAACACTGCACTCGGCGTTATGATAAAACCACGTAAATAAACAGTGATAAACAAGACATGCATGCTGATTCGCCTTCAATATGCCTAATCACATCTCCCCAATTACAACTTTTAACCATAATCACTCCATGTTGTAGCTGTTAATTTTATGTAATGAATCTGTGATTGATAATATGGGTAATTATAAAGAGATATGTATACATGTATATATAATATACATAACTCTTGCCAATTAGTCCAGAGAGGTGAGCTGCAGTGGCAGTCATTGTCGACGAAGGAGGATGCCTTGATGTGCTCGATGGCCTTGCCGGTGGGGATCCGGCCGCAGAGGTGGCTGTGGCTGAGGTCAAGGTGGCTGACGTAAGTGGCGCCAGTGATCGACTTGGGCACTCACCCTCTCAACCTGTCGTGGGAGATGTCGAGGATGGTGAAGTAGGACCTCCCCCAAACACATCCAGTGCCACGCCCTCCATCTCGTTCCCGCTCAGGTTCATCGCCGTCAACCCCTTCTTCCCCACGACGGAATGTAGCCGGAGATCCTGTTCCCGGATAGGTACAGCGACATCAGCACCGGCATTTCCCCGATCGCCGCAGGGATCTTGCCGGAGATCGCCGACAAGTTGAGGTTGGCGAGGCGGCACATCCTGGCAATGGACCCGGGGATTCTCTCAATGATTTAATTTCGGGATAGGAGGACCCTGATTAGCATTTGGAGGTTGTCTGAGCTTCTCCAGGATCTCGCCGATGAGACGGTTCCGGCTCATGTCGAGGTGCATGAATGTTCGGTTAATCCCACATCAATTATTAATAGTGTTAGTGATTTATATATAAGATAACGAGAAAGTGTTATTTCAAGTCTCTTTTGGAAGCTCATAAAGTCTCACAATGGTATCAAAGTCGCTTGATTGGTTTGGGGAGAATTGTTAGGTTAATTTCACATTAGTTGTGGATGATATTGGTGAATTATATATAGGTTAATGGAAAAGTCTTATTTCTTAAACAACCTCTTCGATTAAGAAAAGTTGGTGGTGACTTGTATAGATTAATGAGAAAACCTTATTCTTTTTACTACCTCTTAGATTAAGAGAGGATTTAAGTCCCTTTTGAAGGATGGGCTAATCACTAGTATCAGAGCCCAGTTGGTTTTGGTGTTACATCGTTTTGGAGGATAGGCCCATCAGTGGTATCAGAGCCCTTGGTTTTGGTGTTGCATCAGTTTGCCTCATGGTACGTCAATCAACCCGAATTAGAGAACAGAGGTACGTCAATCAACCCGAATTAGAGAACTTTATTACAACATGTGGAGCTAGCATGTGGTCTGTGGAGTTAGCATGTGGTGAGGGAGTTTGTGGAGCTAACATGTGGTGAGGGGGCCTGAATTGAAATCTCATAAAACTTCACTTTAATATGTGGAGTTAGCATGTGGTAAAGGGGAAACTTCATTATAACATGTGGAGCTAGCATATGGTGAGGGGGAGATGATTCGAATGGTAGCCAGTTCGAATTGTAGTCTCCTTGAATTTCACTATAACATGTGGACCTAACGTATGATGAGGGAGAAATGATTCGGATGGTATGATGTGTGAAGGGGGAGAATTATTGAGTTATGATTCGAATGGTATGATGTGTGAGGGGGAGAATTATTGAGTTAATACTACATTAATCGTGAATGGTATTAGTGACTTGTATATAAGCTAATGAGAAATTTTTATTCATTGAAGTAAGTTTTAGATTAAGAGAGGCTTATAAAACCTTTTTCTAAGTCCTTTGTGGAGGCCCATAAGGCCCAACAATGAGGTCCGCCATGCCGGCAACAGAGGTGGGGATGTCGCTTGAGAGCCGGTTGTGGGAGAGGTTGAGGAGGTGGAGTAGGGAGAGCTTGACAATGTTGGCCGAGACGGCGCCGGCTAGGCAGTGTCCAATGAGATCGAGGATGTGAAAGTTTGGGAGGGAGGTGGGGATGCAGGCCAAGATGGAGCTGACGATGGCCTTCCCGTCGAAGACTCGAGTGAGGTGAGGCTGGCAAGCCAGCAGACCACTGGCGAGATTGCGCTGGTCATGCGGTTAGCGCAGGGGTCCTCGCACTCGCTGTAGAGGTCGCAGCTGACACCATGCCAGCCGGAGCAGCCGTCGCCGCCGGCGTCTGAGGACTTGAAGAGGCCGATGCACCGCTCCGAGAGTGCCGACCGGAACTCAGCCAATGCCGCCTGGTCTTCGTCGGAGCAAGACATTGCCGCCAACAAGATGACGGCGACAATAGCGGTGACAGTGGTGAGTCCCATTGGGGGAATCTTCAACTCGTAGTGTAGGCGGCGGGCTCTGGCCTCGGCGAGCGAACCGTATTTTATAATAGGACATGGTATTCGCCAAATTAACAAAATTACCACCGGCATGGATTGATTTGTTAATAATAATCTAATGAGAGCAAAATGATCGTCTTTTCCATCATTGCTAACGCCAATAAATCTTTTAGGGGATGTTTGATGCTTCATTCTCAAATCATGTTTATGTGGCTCAAATTAGCCTAATTAGTATTTAAGTTTATTTTATTTAAGCCAAGTTCGAACTAAATTAGTTCATATATTTACATACATTTTTACTAGCACGATTTGCATTAAACACATGTTTTAAGACTTGCTTATTTCATTTCCATCGTAATACTATACATCGAATAAAATAATCATTATTTTATTGTATGAAAGTTTTGCCCTCTTCAAGAAAATAAACGTTGTTTGTTTCGAGTTGGAGACCGAGTTCTCTTAATCTTAGTACTTATCATCATCTCTATGAATAAAATAGATTTTGTTGTCTCCTTTCCCTCGTATGGGAATGAAAGGTATTTCCCCTTACCCTTATGCCGTCTGAGCTTGAAAATAATTCTTTTTATGGTGTCCAGTTATTATGAATTTGTATCATTTGCTGCTTGCCTGTTATCTCTTCTAATTTATATCCATAATTTAGAAGTGGTTAAAGCCCATAATATACATATCACATCGAATTACATTAAACATATGCATTCAAAGTAAATCATAATCCGGAAAAATTTTAGTCACACATCCATGTAATTAAGGTGTGTCGAGGTGTACGGTTCTCGCATTCACTTGTTAATTGCCATTGAATAATTTTTTATATGTGTTATATGTATAAAAACGAAGCAAAATATTATTATAATTACGACATAAGTAGAGACTAGAGGTCTTAAGTGGGCGATTACCCATTCTTGGAAAAACCGGTATGACCCGAGTTGACGTAATCGGGTGGACTCCATCAAGTCAACTCGATTCGGTGTAAATTCAAGCCAACTTCTTTAGAATCAAGAAATCAGTCGTCGAATCTGCTTTTGATTGTTGAAACTGGAAAGTGAAGCCGCAATTTCGATTTGACTTTGCTAAAAGAGTCACCAAATTTTATAAAGAATTATGCTATACCAATATTTGTCACACGTGTTCTCTACGTACGCTATGAAATAAAAGAATGTATTAACTATGATCTATAAAATATGACTTAGGTAGTTATAGATAAACGCGAGTAGAGAATCTTGGTATAATATTTTTTTATAAATTACACTCGTATATAAAAATTATATTTATTTTTACATGTATATATAAATATTATATAATATTTCATTAGCCAATTAAAAAAGGCCTTGAATTAGGGGAAAATACTATAAATAGTCACATTTCAAAATTTTCTTTTAAAAATAACTAAATTTATAAAATTATATCAGACATAACCGTTTTCATAATTTTCATATCAATTATGACCAAATTTTATTATATTTTAAATAATAATAAAAATACCCATAAAATTTATTTTTACTAATACCAAAATATATAATAGATAAAACTTATAATTTTTTAATAACTTTATACATATAAATAAAAAATTAACTAATAAATATTAAATAGAATATAAAACTATGTTATTGATGAGCTAAAAAGCAAAAAAAAATTATTGAAGTTTGGACAACTAAAAATTAAATTAAATTTTATACCATCAAAAATAACAAAATAAAGTAATATATATATATATAGATGTTTGAAATTTTAATTTGAAATTATCACATTTTATTAAAAATTAAAATGTTTGTTTTATCCAATATATTTTTATTATGAATATTTTTTAAAAAAAATAAAATATTACTTATTATATAAAACATTAAAAAATATCTTTGAAAAAATTTAAAATTTAATTAAGAGTATTTATGTCAATAAAATATATTTTATGACTAAGATATTTTCAAAATGTATGAATTTGTTATATGTGAAAGGAAAATTTGAGATCTATTTATATCTTATATAAATTTAAAATTTTGGTCATTTATAACAGAAAATATTAAAACTTATTTCGGTCATTTATATCTGACATATATATTTTTACTTGAATTAGTTCTAAAACGTATTTAAACCGAATTGATTCAATTTTTTTTAATGAAAACCGACTCAAGGATTCCGAGTACAATTAATTTACAAAAACATCCTTTTTAGGCCAACTGTTTGCATCCGGGGCCTCTGCCCTGTCGTGTCAGTTTTGTCCGTCCGAAAGAGCAACGCTATCCCCTCCACTCGGTCAATGATTGCGTCCGAGAAATCCGAATCTGATCGCCGCCGATCGCCGGAGGCCGCCGGCAACTCCGACGCGTCCGGCGCTGTTGCCAGGCGCGAGCCCTCCTTCTCCATCGATAACGCCCCTTTCCGCTTCCTCTTGTGGAACCAAGGTCACTTCCAGGTTCCCTCCCCAGGCTATATTTACATTTTTTTTGTAAAATAAAATGCTTTGGATCGCCAACGTTAGAAATTTTCGCGATGATTTTAGACGGGCGATGAGAAATTTCTTTGTGCATTGGGATTCAATTGAGTTCACATGCGACGGTGTAGTGAATTTCGCAGAAACATTTGATTCTATGATACATGCAACGTCAAACATGATCTGTCATTTTTTTTGGTTGTTTTCTATTGGAATTGTGCTTAATCATGCATGTTTTCTCTATGTTTTACATTTTTTATAGAGAAAAAATTAATACCACGTCAATGCATTTATTGATCAATTTAGTGGCGTGAAACATGAAGTGAACAGTCGTGCCCATGTTTTGGATATTAGGTCTACTTTTTTCTTGGATATTCTTTTGTTGTGTTTAATTGAATTGTGTTCTTATACCATATGTTGAGAGGTGGATTGCATGATTGAATTTGTTATTGACTGCAGTAAATTTGCTGCTAGGTCAATTTTTTCAAAGTTTTTTTTTTTGGGTATATTCCTATGCTTTTATTGATCAGTCTGGTGACGTTGATGTGAAGCAAATGTTTAAACCAATAATTTGGTTTTTTTTCTAGCGCTTAATTTAGTTGTATGTTGTATGAGATCATAGATTGCGCGGTGGACACAATGATTGAATAGGTTATTGGATGTAATGATATGATTTTGTGGACATCGAAATTAAGTCTATGTTGGGTTATTCGTCGCTGGATGAGTAGTGTAAGCCATTAATCTGCATGATGTGGAGTTTTGCTTCAAATGCTATTGCTAGAAGCGTTGGATCGAAGAATTGCCTTCCGACCTCTACTCAAAATTGCGCTAATTGCTTGGACGATGAGATTTCCAACAGTGCGACCAAAGAAGAAGGGTTGGATTGCCCTATTTGTTGGGAATCATTCAATATGGTAGAGAATGTGCCTTATGTGTTATGGTGTGGGCACACGCTTTGCAAGAATTGCGTTTTGGGGCTTCAGTGGGCAGCAGTGAAGTTCCCTAGTTTGCCAGTGCAGCTTCCTTTATTTATCTCCTGCCCATGGTGCGAGCTTCTATCCTTCCGGTTGGTGTATAATGGAAACCTGAAGTTCCCACGGAAAAACTTTTTCTCTTGTGGATGGTGGAGAACATGAATGGGGACAGGTTCCAATCGCGTGCTCCTTATGCTACCAATCACCAATTGAATTATGCATCAAACAGGATGTTACCTTCGGGAAGTCGAGCCAACCACAATGTTGACCACAGGAGGTTTTCTTTTGAGCCTTCAGAGGACTCCCAACAGAGTCTTGGCCGCTTTGCTGCCATTGGGGAGCACTTGAGTATGAGCAGGATTCGGACATCCTTGCAGAAGTCCCTGGTGTACTTTTTTCTCTTGACTTCCAAGTTCCCCCTGGTTGTTATACTCCTTCTGATTATTCTGTATGCAATCCCAGCCAGTGCAGCCATCTTAGCACTATATTTTATTGTTACTGTTCTGTTTGCTCTTCCGTCATTTCTGATACTTTACTTTGCATATCCAAGTATGGATTGGCTGGTGAGAGAGATTCTATCTTGAAAATGCTAACTTGATTCCTGAATCTTGTTGATAGGAGCTGTAGCTCGTGTTCTCTTTCAACACCTTCAGCAAGGTGTAATTTGCCGACTTTTCTGGACAAGCTTATTTGTGTGTACTTTCATCTGCTCGCACGCTACTGCCCCTTTTCTTGATAAATGGATAGGCAGAGCTGTTTGCCTTATCAATCAACTCTGTAACATAACAGTTTGGTTGTATGGCGGAAAACATTGACGTCTGGACTTGTCTTGTAATTTTGATGCATATTTTTGAAGAATGTTCTTCTATTTATGTGGTTCGTTGGGTGTTTTCTGTTACGAATGTATAAACCATGTTTAACCCATTTCATAGTCTATTGGATTCAAGAACTCTTATAGTTTGATATTTATCTCTCCGATAAATGGATAAATGATTTGATGTACGACTAACCAAAGTTTGTTCGGAAGAGAGCCCTTTCTCAAGGACCGGGTTGAAGCTGTGATCCCTGATCTGTAATAGAAGACTGTTCTCTTCGAAGTTTGTGAAATTAATGGTTTGTAACTTTGTACAACAGTGTCATCTTGTTTCAACAGATATATTAAATTTACCGGATTGTTTGAGAAACCGAGCATGGTTAATAACTCGACTGAATGCTAATAGAGGCTGTGACGACAAGATTGATGTCAGTTGCACTGCTAGACACCCTGAGTTCAATCGCAAGTGTGGCTGCATGTTGTTACCGCTTCAATTCATTAAAGAATTCTCTGAAGGGGTGGTTCAAGAGATTAAGTGGTGATTATCTTTCCATGGCCGCAACATCTTTTGCTAAATGACTATATTGATGAAATTAACAGTCTAGAGATGTAAATGTTGCCGATTATATACTTGAAATTGTAGGTCCCTGAATTAATGTAGTGTGGCTAGATTTTACGCCCGATTATTGCAAGCTGGTCAGCTACGGTAGTGCCCATTGGAGGTGTGGGGGAAGAGCCCTTGAATCTAATTACTTTTTATTTTCTATTTCACTTTTATGCTCGTCTGCATTGTGTGTGTAGGTGTGTTTTTTTCCTGCTAGGTGAAGTTTATGCACTGCAACATTTAGAAGAGGAGAAATGAGTGTTTGAATCGTTATAGTGTTGAAATAATTTTTCTATTATGTTAAACAATAATGCATAAGATAAAATAAAAACCATGAGTATGAGAGATCTTATTTTTCTCTCTCATCTACTCTTATATTAGAAAAATAGGAATTCAATACTGACATGTAATTAAAAGTATGAGATTTGTCAATAAAAAAAATTATTATAGTATATGTTCTTTCAATTAAGATCTGTCTTTTAATCAAAGTTAAGTACAATTTATATTTAATATATTAAATTATTATAATCAATTTTATTATTCAACGAGAACTTGTTTATAAAATTAAAGTTTATTTTTAATTTAAGTCGTTCATGGTGCAACATTTTACCTGGTTTTATTTTAATGACAAAATAAAATGGAGATATTTCCTAAAATGAAAATACATTCATCGGCTATAATACAATTATACAGTAATTACACGTATTCCTTTGTGTAACCGCTCACATATAGATGAATCGCCTGTGACCATTCATTTAATTATATTCAATGAATTAATATCCACCATATTTCATGAACATCGATATTTAATAGATAAATATATAGTATTTATGAACATCTGTTTAATCATCTATACTTGATAATTCAACATCTACACAAAGCGGTGGAGAGCTTGTATTTTTTGGTTTTGATGATTGATAACTAAAATCGTGATTTGGCTTTAAGAAGTGTGTAATTGCCGTGTGTTATTTCTTTTGCCAGTTTATTTATTTTTTTATTTTTTATTTTTTGGTTCATTTTCCGTAAAGTAAAATAATATTATATATAATGACATCTTCTACTCTTATTAATAACAGAAAATTAAATACTGACTTTGAATTAAAAGTATGAATTTTGATCAATCAAAATATAATAAATTAAATTATTATAATCAATCTTATCGTTCACAATTTATTTTTAAAGTCAAAATCATTCAAAATCTATCTCTAAAATGTAAGATTATGATAACCTATTTATATTATTTATCAACAATTTATAGGTAAAATTAAAGTCTATATTCATTTTTTCTTTATATATACATCAATGGTGATTATGCTTTTATTTTAGGAATTATCATCTTATCAACGCTACTAATTTTTATTAGTTGGATTCCCAATCTATTTCATTCTGTAATAGGTTTTTGGTATATCTCAAAATGACTAGTTATTTTAAAAAACTTATAACTCATTTCATATATTACTCACCAATCAATCTCAATCCCATAGGATTAACTCATTTCATATATTACTCACCAATCAATCTCAATCCTATATGACTAAGGCCAGAAATACCAACCTTGTGTCCCAAAATGACTAGACATTTTAAGAAACTTACTACCCATTTTATGGACCACACACTAAACCAATTTCAATCTCAATCTTGATGTGCACCAAACCAATTTCAATCTCAATCCTTGTAAAAACCATGAAATAACAACAATAACAACAATTAATATTATTAATACTATTATTATTATTATTATATTTTATTAGACAGGTTAGACTTTAGTGGATATGTTAGTTTTGTCGGAAGAGATTTAGGGAACGTTTCAGTGTGATTTTTTCGGGATAAGTAGATTATGGGACATTGTATGAGAGATCTTATAGTTGTACTGGTTATCCTACATCACCCTCAATCGCTAAATATAGAGGATCGTGGGAAGGGGTTGGACGCTAGGTAGGTAATCATCGGCATCATTCCTCTCCCCACCTGCTTTTTTCCTCCTCATTGGTACTCTTTTCATTTCCTTCTTCTTCCTTGTGTGATCTCATGCATGACATACAATTTTTATCTTGTACGTTATTAGGCAATTGAAAGGTTCCTTAGGGGGTTTGATCTGTCTGTTTAGATTTTCAATTTACGTGGCCCTATTCATCTTTATTGGGTGATAGTTATATTTACTGTTGAACAAATTCATAAGTTATTATCAAGTGACCCATGGTTGTGACTATTTTATATGGTTCATGATACATAAAACTAAATTATTAAATTATGAGTTGTGATATGAGTAATATAATTTAATTATGGGATGAATTATCATTGGTTAATGGCATATTATCTAATTGATTGTTAAGTATAAAATTAAGTATTTATTAACAGATTAATAATTTAAATGAGTTATTAAAATATAATAATGAGATCATCACAATTGTTGGACCTTAATAACATATTTAAAATAAATAAAGTTTGAACTTTTAACGAATTAAGTAATTTAAATAATCTTACGAGTAATATCTTTTAAATTTTAATATAAGCTATCTTTAAATAATTAGATACAACGATTTAACTGATCTTAGGATAATTAATTAGAGTTAATAAAAAGTTAATAAATTATTGTTAATATATAACGAAGTTATTATTGACAGAATAAGTTACAGTCAATTCCTAATTGAAATTAAAGTGTGATATTAATTAATAGTATAGGGTAACTTACGTTTCTAGGACTAATAAAATTTCCTTAGTTAAATAATTAACATGTCAAAGAAAGTATACTAATATTAGTAATTAAATATATACTAGTAAGTCAATAATTATTTTATTATAGGCTAAAGGTGAATCTTGATTTAAATAATTAATTAATTTAAAAAAGGGTAAGGCATTAATGTGTTATCATGTTACTAAAGTATTTATGTCATGGGTAAAATTTTACTTAAGTGGATGGAAATAAATTATTAGGTTTTTGAAAAGATTAGTAAATATTTGGCTATAGTTATTCGATTGTGGGTTATAATTTGAATTAATTGTTATTAACTTTTAGTTGAGTTAAGCTTTAATATAATTATAAATTTTTTGATTGATAAATCAATTATTAATAAACTTTTATCAATTTATTATTTTCCCTTGGTGTGTGATATTATTCCATGTCACATTATTGGCATTCATCTATATCTGGTTGTGTAGGATCTAATTTAATTCTTTTTCCTTAGATTAGAGTCCCCTTTTGATGCTCGCACAACGGTTTAGCTGTGTTGCGATTTGAGATTTGTATAACTACTTGAAATATTGTATATTCTTTTTTGACAGTTTAGTTAGCCTGAGCTCAGATTCGATCATCACGTGCCGAGTGTAACCGGAGTTAAGGAATTAACTCAGTCTGACACCCAGCCACACCTTTAAAATTATTTGAAAGATAAAATATCTACCCTTGTGCCGAAATGGGCGACCGGGCGTAATGACGCAAGACGACTCATTATGTACTTGTAATATTGAGAGGTGAGTCAATAACAAATATTAGTAAGTAAAGGTCGTGGGTTACGTATTGTGTGTGTGCATACATAAAATTGTAGCTAGACGGGACGACTACCTTTACTGGCATAATTAAAGTTCGACATAAGCTCATAATTACTAAAAAATTTAATAAATAATATTATAAAATATATTGACTTGTTTCGTATAATTTTATGGCTTAATAATTTTATCATTAATACGAATTTATAACTACATGTGAACAATTTTAGACTCATAGTTAGTTTTAACAGTGTGGTTAGCGGTTCCTTTACCGTACCCAAATTAGAAGAATTAAAAAATAAAATTTAACTTCTTGTTTATATTATTTGAGTTAAAATTATGATTATAAAAAATAATTTAAAGGTAATTATATTTAATATATCATAATTCATTTTTATAATTAATAAAATTTTAAAAATATTTAAATTTGATCTTTAATCATTTTCAAAACTCTGGGCTCTCGTGTTTTTATTTTATTAGTGAAGAGTACATCTGTGGGGTATTTATGCATGACATGCTACAAAATTCTCAATTCTTACGTCGGCGAGATGACGTGGGCTCCTACCTGGCAAAGTAAAAAATCTTCGACCGTAGATCTTTCCACGATGGACAAATCAGGGGACCACATAAAAAGCAGCTGGAAGCTATAATAAACGGCGAGCCTGCAAACGTCCCACGAAGTGGTTGATAGTTTGTTGGGCAGAGACAGAAGAAGAAGAAGAAGAAGAAGAAGAAAGAGAAAGAGCGAGGAAGAAAAAGCTTCCATCTTCCACTCCACCATGGCTCCAAGTGCTTGATGTTGAAGCTCCTTGAACCGTGAGTGAAGTTGTTCCATGTTTTCTTGCGGTTTTGGACGTGGGTTCTGATGAGTATTGTTTGGATTTTGAGGGACTGTTTGCTGCTGCTGCTGTTTTGGTGTTTGATCTTTTGTTGGATTTGGTGTGGTTTTGAGCTAGTTGTTGTGCTGCAAAATGTTGTCTTTTTTTATGTTGGGGGGTGGGTGTTGGGATTTTTGGATCCTTCCTGCTTTAGCTCATGGGGAAGAACCTGATTCTTCCTCGACGTTTCAACCACTTTTGCGTCTTTTCGTCTTTTTTCCTGAGCTTCTTCATCTGGACTTGTGATGAAATTTCGTATCTTTTTTTTTTCGCTTTTCGCCTGGTCGGTTGCTCCCCAAGGTCTCAACCTTTGCTCTGTTTTCGCCGCTTTTTCAGTTTTCTGATGGGAAGGTGGGGAAGAGGTGTTTTTTTTAAAAAAACGGTTCTTGAGCAACTTCATCCGATTTTACCTGCTTCTTCTTCATGCATCACCATTTTTGCATGGTCAGCTTCTGTTCATATGGGTAATGATTGGTACGTCTCAGAGCTCTTGATCAAACTGTTTGGTGATTGAGATTGTTTGTTTTTTTGTTGGCTGCTAGGTGTAGCTCCTTCGTTGAAGAGAGATCCATTGTTAGGTGCGTTGTTCTGATCGATTTGTCGACGCTTTAATGTTGATCTGTAGTGCAACGGTGGTTGAAAGGTGATCAGCTTTTAATTTCTTCACGACCGCTGCTCGTCTTAATCCTTCTCTTTTCTTCTCGCTTGCTCTGGTCTTGTCATGGTCCCCCCTGCTTCACCACTTCCGTTGAAGCGAGTTCATTGCAAATCTTTGATCATGCTTTGACTAGTTGCTTGATCTTCTCAACTACCGAAGACTTTGTTTATCTTCATCAAAGCTGTCCATTTTATGATTCAGAGCTGGTTTTTTTGGATTTAAATCTCATCCATTTCATCCATTTAATACGATCTTGGGAGGCCACTTTTGTTTCACTTTTTAGCCTTTTGTTTCCTCATTCAATGAGCTTAGGTTCATGGGAAAATAAGACCTTCGGTCTTCACTTGGGATCATTCATAACTGCTCACCACCTACCAATCCATTTTCCTTTGTTAGCTTCAAGACCATCAATCTTTTCGTAAATCATCAATTTTTTTGGGTTTAATCTCACGTGGGCAGCTCTCTCTTTTTTATCTTTATCTGATTCTCAAGTGGTGGAGTTGTCATCCCATGCCCGTTTTGTCCAGAATGGAGAAAGCTCGAGAAGTGAGGCGGAGAGGAAACCGAATCTCTGGTGAGAGCCCCAGCAAACAAACCATAAAAAACATCATTGTTGTCCTTTCTGGAGTATCTGAGCAGACAATCCTTCTCTTTTGTTTGTTTCTTCTTCATATCTTTCTTTCTTTCTTCTTTCCTTTTTATTATTTGTGTGATGGTTTTGAGGATAATGGCTTATCGTTGTTTGGTCTCTCCCGCTCTTTCTCTGCTCTCATACCTCTTCTTGGCTGGCGTCAGTGACTCATAATAGAGAGTCGGGTCTTCTGGAGAGGCGCGGAAGAGAAGGTCCCGAGCTCGAGCTCGAGCTTGCTCGGTGAGATGGGCGGTGGCAGCGGATCTGAGGAGGGGGGAGCGGCAACGCCTGGTTGGTGGTCGGATTCACAGGTTTAAGCTCAATGGCAAGGTTGGTATTAGCACTGTTGTCGATTCTGCTTTTCTTTGTGTACTTTGTTTCAGAGTTTGATGTGCTTTAGCATGTTGTTTGCTTAGGCTTTCAATGAACGCGACGCTGTTGACGTAGCTGCCGTCCCTCGGAAGCTCCGTTCTGGTACAGTCAGTGAAGATGCTTTGGAGCATCTTCTTCCTATATGTTTCTTTTTCGCAGACTAAAGAACAAGTTTTTAATCGCTCTCTAATGCTTGGAAGATTTTATCCGAGTACAGGAGATGTTATTTGGTTGATTTTTTCTTTGTTTGGGTTTTCTAGTTGAGGATTCACGTTAATATGTTTGGATTTTTTTTGGAGGGCTGTACGCATGTTTTTGAGTGTTCTTGCTTTTGTGATTTGATTGAAGAACTTGTTTCCCAGTGACAATCAAACGCAACCGGGAGTCTATTGCCTCTGCTTTGCTAGAAGCTAAAAAGCAGCGGCACGTATCTATGGAGGAGACTTCCCAATGTGATAAAGTTCACAGGTCCAAACAACACTCGGTATGTTTATAACTTGATAACTTAAGAGGCAATATCTTGGCTATTTTTCCTTTTTTATAATGATGATTGACGGGTTGTTTTGCAGAAGTCAGGAGCGAGAGATAAATCATCCAAGCAATTGACAGCCTTTTCGATTACTAGAGATGAAGAAGAAGTCGCAGAGGCATTGTTTGCTTTGGCTAGAATGCCCCCTTGTGACAAAATCTCTAAGAAGAAAGCAGACCGGAAATTGTCTGTAGCTAAATCTGCATCTATAACAGAGATTAAATCCCATTCTTCTCTAACTTTAGAAGGTTTTTTTTTTTTGCATTGTCAATTTGTGCTTTATTTTGTTTGTGTATTCAGTGACTTAATTTTTAATGCATTTTATTCATATTACATGGTTCAATAGCTTCCAAAGAGGATGACACAGAGCTCCCAAGTTGTTCTTCTCCGGGAGAAGGTCAAGCCAACAACATCACGGTGACACCTGATGTGACTGTGAAGCTTGAGCCTACTATTGATACCAGCTTTTCAAAAGAGTCGCATCTTTCTGCAAATGGCTCATTTCAACTTGATCTTGAAAAGATTCCCACTTCACCTATTGAAGACTGGGATGAGGGCAAGGAAGAGGTTGATTTTGAAAACTTTTCAATTCCTGTGAAGGCTTCTTGCAATACTTACTTAAGCTGCATGGGGGCTTCCAGTGATTCTTATATTGAAAACAGGTGATTTTGTGGTGTTAAAACCAATAAAGCTATACGATGTTTTGATGCTCATTCTTCTTTTAACTTCCTTTTAATGGTTTGCATCTGTAGGTTTCTAGAGCAAAAACCAATAAATTTGTCCAGTATTAAAAAACAGAAAATAGCGTATGCCCTGTACGCTCTCTTTTCTCATTCTTTCCTTTGTTCTTTCTATAACCATGTAGATAATTGGAAGATCTTATAACTCTAATGATGTCTAGGTTTTATTTTCGGATTTGATGAAGAAGGAAGATGTTCAAACCATAACGAATAATAACCTTCAGATTGGGGTGGATGCTGCAAGCAGTGAGTTATTTCTGGTTGTCCTTGCATAAAGTGATTAGCTAGTTTTGTCCTCAAATTGATTTAATGTTGTCAACATGTACAGTTTCAAATGGCTTGAGCGGGAAATCCTTAAATGGTTATGAGTTTGGATCTGGGTAAGAGCCCATCTATTCTTCTTTCTTTTTGAGCAAGTCGAGTGCAAGGACTGAATATCAGCACTGTGCTATTTGTAGCTCATTGATGAGTAACAAGTCCAGCCTATGGCCAGATTCTCTAAACCGTTTTTCCAATCCCCTGTCAAATGAAAACAATGCCTCCAAAGATAAGGTAAATTCTCAACAATCCAGAAAACATTTATATATCAGTCAACTTTGTTTGGACGAAACAAACCCTTTTCCTCTGTTTTTTTTTATATATGCATATGTGAGGTGAGCAGACTTAATTTATTTCGACACTTGCAGCTTGATATCAGATTGCTTAAGGTGAAGAAGTCGCGGAAGAAATGTGCCACTCATGTCTATATAACCCGACTTATTCAAGCATATAATGGTTTGGAAAGGAATAACCGAGACGTTCCCAAGCCTGCCTATGAAATGAAAGCCAATGGACAATCAATTTCTGGTTCTATGACATTTAAAAATGAGGTTGTTGACTTCAAAACTTATTTGAACAATAACATTCTTGGGCCAAACAGATTGGCTACTGAAAGGAGTTCACATGAAGAAAGGAAAGGACAGATCCTAGACAAGCAGCATCTTTCTGATCAGCAGGCCCTGAATACTTTTGGATTATCTCTGCAGCAAAACCAGGTATTTTTCAATTCATGCTTATAGATCTTAAGCAGGTCTATCTTTCTTTTGCTGTGAAATTCTTAAGAAAAAACCAGTGTTCAGTATAAAATTATTCTACTCAGTTGCGGCCATAGAAAATAAAAAATGATTGAGAATGGTAAATTGCTGCTGGCCTAACACTTCATTTTTTTTAGGCTCGTGATTTCCTCTCATTATCGCCTGGTTGGGTTTCAACAAAGAAGAATGTAAGCAAAAAAATAATCCAGAGAGTTTGGTAGATTCATCTTTACAAGCTCAGCTCCCTCACTCCCAGTCTTGTCTCCGACATCACACAGCTCATGTTATGCTGCCTCCTCAGGCTAGATATTGCTCTGGCTATCCTGATCTGATTCCCGCATTAACCTTGCAACAGGTATAACTGTTAATCGTTCTCTTGCATGGTCTATGGACCAATCCAATTTACAGACAATGATGAAAATTTATAAACTTTTTGGATATGCTTGCCCCAAATGATGTTGCACTTAAATGTGACCATTCTTCTTCATCATGATCAAGTCAGTGGCTATGCATTGCAGGTGCAGTTGCAGAAATATCTGGCGAGCCAGCATATCGGTAATGTGTCTGGTGCTGCCTCCAAGCAGCATCAGCACTCACCACAACTGCAGCATCGGGGTCCTCATGGGGGTCAGTACAGGCCACCCAACGTGTTACCTTACCCTCCCAAATGGCAAAATGGAGTCCACCATGATCCTTTTTCGAACCCAGTGGCCTTCACATGACTAGTTTACGGCCACCTTCATTGGATGCTTTTGGAGTCAAGTTCACACCTCATCATCAGCAACTATTTCCGAACATTTCTTTCCCCCTCGATGGGAAAGAAGCGGACTCCAACAGGCAATGTAGATGATAATGCCACCGACCTGCGCACTGATGCTCACTTCCAACAATTGCTCTTGAATGCCCAACACTCGTAAAGCTCATCAGCAGCATGCGAGTGTTCCATTTTTTAATTCTTTGGCGCATTTGGTAACTGTATATATGACCAATATGGAGAGTCTAGTGCCACTGTTCCGTCTACTTTAATTGAAGCCACCCACACCCAGTGAGTTGAACAGGAATGGCACCCGCAATGCACCAACTCAAGCATTGAGGTGATGTGAGTATGAACATGACTGGGAATTGCAGAGCTACTATAGCGAGCCATGGAAGAGAAAATCCATTTATATGCTTGATGAGAATGTTTGCCTTATTCAACTATGAAGCGTGCTGGCTTTTCTTACCAGCACCATGATGCAACCTGGTCCTCTTGGTTCCTCTTTAACACAGCCCACGCCTGGCCTTTTTTCTGGGCAATATGAAAGCAGATCAACAAGTAGGTCAGGGGATGCCAGGTTGTAATATGTATATATTTGTACATGAGGTAATGGAGATCATTTCCTCAAGTACCCCCTCGGTTGCTTCGAGAAAAAGAACCCCACCCATTGGTCTTGCAATAGCCATTGGGTTGTATATGCTCTATCTGAACACCAGTGATGTTCTAATTTGACACTATCTTCTATCAATAGACATGAAAAGAAATGAAAATTATATTTCAATCTCTGATGTTGGCTTTGCTGTGATGATTGAAAATTTTTTAAAACCAGACAAGTATGCTCTTATCCATCAGGGCTCATTTACAGTAGCAGAGGCCAAGTGCAATACAGCTATAAGATTTTACAGCCAAGAAGGCAATACAAAATCCAATAGGTTGAATGTTTACACTTTAATGAATGAATCAACATCAAGACCACAAAGATCAATGACTTTAGTTTTATCATAAAAATTGTTAGGGGGTGTACGGAAATTTGGTGATACATGGTATAATACTACTGCTTCAACTATGTGCATATTTATGTATATCTGTTTCACTGCATCATCGGCCTAACATATTCCAAGAATAAAAACAGAAGTAAATTACTCAGCAAAATAAAAAACGTATGCCACAAGCAGAATTCTCAGTATCAGGGTTAAAATTTACATTACATGTATAATTATAATAAGGTCTTATATGACAAACTGGCAAACAAATATGTCTAAAGTTTGTCAGTTAGACTACTTCAGTCAATGAGAACATCCATAGGAACATAGAAGCGCCGTTTTCCAATTCATCTTTTCTAGTTGGATCTAACAATCGAATCAAGAGTTTTGTGAATTGCATTGAAGGAAAAAATATGGTACATTATCCAACTACAAGCCACAAATGAAGACATCATTCTTGTTTCTCCAGTTCTCCCATCCGCTCAATAATTGCCTGAAATATTGCATGATAAACAAAAAATTACTTACTAAGGGAGGATAGCATTTTCAATCCACAATCATCCTCTAGTTACTTCAGGTGTTATTCTAAATAGGATTTCAATTGTTAACCTGCAATACTTAACAAATGGCCGCAAAAAAAGATTTGTTCCATGAGAATCCATGTTAAAAAGCCAAAAGATAAATGATTGAAACATACTCTTTTACTCGTTTCTTGCAGTTCCCCAGCAAGAATGAATTCGTCCAATATCAGATAGACCTTGCCACCACAAAAAATAAAAAAGAAATCATTTCTAGCCAAACAATGTCATCATTATGATTAACATCAGCATCCAACATCTCCTTTCTAAATGGCATATATACGCACCTTGTGGAAGTTAAACACCAAATCCAGCTCACAGACATTGCTAAAGAAATGGTCCAGTATCTCGACAAACAAGTGAATGCACTCTAAGTATGCCAATTCATTGTCCGTGATGTCAACACACATGGAGAAAAATAATCCTGCATAACGGCGATAGATGACTTTGTGTGTGCGGAACTGCACATAACAAATGCAGAAATACTCATCATTAGAAATAAGCTATACATATGTACAAAAACATTTTGTATTTAATTACATAAATAAACTATTTTTTCAGCTACTTCCCTTGCATTTGATCAAGTCCAATAAATTCAATTTACTATGCATTATGCTTTTATATTTTCTTCTATTTAACTATCAAAACAGGTTGAATGTTTGAAGAATTCAATTGAGGACAAAATGTTCAGACATTCAAGCAAATGGAATACTTCAAGTTTTTAGAATTTAAAATTACAATAGCATATTTAACCAAGTTTTATTTAAATTGAGTCCAATAACATGATTAAGAAGAACCATTCAAACTGATTTTAAAAAATAACTTGTTCAAAAGTTTGCTTTCGGTTCATTCCTGATTATGCTCCTTGCTTCAGCTCAAGTTTAAGTTTCAAACAGAAGTTTTTAAAACATAAGCTTGAACCAGCAAAAGAACAATCCAATCTCCCCCATCCTACACACGAATTTCAACATAATCAATGTTTATCTCAATAACACATACACACACATCGGAGTAGATCTACTCCATTCTTTTTAGGAAAAGAAGCACACGCACATATAAAAATCATCATGAAATCAATTATTGTTCTATGGCAATCAACTATTCTCACAAAATTAAGAACAACATATATCTAAAGAACCACCCAACCCACAATCTATTTTGATGATAGAACACTAAAAATTGTAATAGAAAAAGCATTAGATATATAAACAAAATGCTAACCTCCACAAAATTGGTGAACTTGGGGTCTCTATTGACAACCAACCTATGCACCTGCACATCACCAACACCCCACCTCAACCACCACAAAAAAAAAAAAACAACCAATTTCAGCAACTTCAAGAAAACAAACCATTTGCCAATCCAACACCAAGGCAACCAAGAACTAGCAAGGAGGAGGACAAAGCATACCTCATATTCGACTTTGTGCTTCTCGGAGTCTTCAAGGGGGATGTAGTACTTGGCCAGGCGAGTCTTCCCCTGCCGGTTCTGAAGAAGTATGAATCGGATCTGCCATTAACACCATACCATGAAAATGTAACCATAAAATGTGGCGAAAAATTGTACAAATCTGGAAAAAAAGATAAAGATCGAGAATTGATCTACCATTGTGTGAGATTGGACGGAAAAATGCGATCTTTGCGAAGAAAAGATGGGATCTTTTTGCTGTGCTGCTCCTTGGTATTCAACAATGGCCGCCGTTGACGAAGGCAACAATGGCCGCCCTGGTCTGGGTCTTATGCGGGTCGGGTAGTTTTTGTAGTTTATCAAGTGGAATTAATAATTAATTTTATTTAACTTTTTGGTAATTATAATATAAAAAATAAAAATTAGGGTTTTTATATTAATGTTGAGCTTAGATTAGTAATTTATTTGTGTCATATATTTATTAATATTTTGAAGGAAAAAAAAGATTGAACGAGAGAGTGTGTTTCAAACCAAAACCAACAGGGCAGGCCAAGCATGTGAAAACTAATTACAATTTGGCGTAAAATGATATAAATGTATTTGTTTATTTTTACTAATTTTTATATGTTTGATTCAAAGTTTAATATAAGCAATCAAGATGATTCGTTCAACATGTATAATTTGAGCCCAGCAATTTTAAAAATTATGATATCAGATATCAAATCGACACATGATTAGCTAAAACTAAGGGTGAGCATGGTTTGGTCTAACTAGCCGAACCAAACTCATAAAGTAGTTCGGTTTGGTGCTAGTTTAGTTTTCTTTGAAACAGAAAATCAACCAAACTTTGTTCGGTCGGTTTGGTTAGTTTTTGGTCGAAACCGATCAAACTAAATAAATCAATAAATAAATAAAAAATTTTATTCACATCACCAAATGTTACAGGTGACCGAACCATTTGTTAATTTACTTAATTTGGTCAACACAACCTGGATCTACCCGGTGTCTCAAAATAGTGATATAAACATTCAATGCATCCCTCTGCTCAGGTGTCTGAATTGGATCCGCAACTTTAGATTTCTGAAACGTTGTTTTAAATGAATGATATAATATGCAATTTATATTCAAACAAAACAACCAAATAAAAATTTGAAAAATAACAATTTTAAAACAAAACGGGCCAGAGTTTTTCCTAAAAGCACAACAAAGACCACCCGTATCAATAACAAATAACATGTATATATAACGATAAAAACCTAAAGCATAGCCAAAATATTTTACTTTTCACGTAACATCCACATCATGATAAACTTTATCTTTCCAAATCGGGTCTTGACCCGGTTAACTCATCATGTTCAACTCTATGCATATTAACCATCACAAAGATCATTTCATTAATTTCACACAACATTTCTTACAATAAAACATTATAGCATTTTATCCATAACCATTCATAGCAGTTCATCACATCACATTCTCACTCATTCTCAGCAGGTATATGTGTACATGTTGCTTGTTACCCTCAGAAATAACTAAATAATCAAATTACCACATGAAAAATAACTCTCATGTTAAATAAAATTAATGATATATTCTCCTCCATTAGAATCACTTATAAGGGCACTAATCGGGAACCCTACGCCTTGGCTTGAACAACGTTTCATTCTGACTAGTCTTATGCCTCGACATTTTTCTAATATCCACGGTCGGGAAATCCATTGAGTAGCCCCTCTACGTCTTTCATATAACTCCTGGGCCTGAGTACAAAGACCGAGTACTCTCATGTATGCACATTTAATAACATTTCAATCCACACGACTACACATGTGGTGCATTGCAGTACCCGTAATCCTTCATATTTCTCCAGGTTTGAGGAAGTCAAAATGTGGAGTTGTCAGGATCCCCCGGGAATGCAACATCAAGCATGCTTTGAGCTGCACCCACTCATGGTACATGCAAGTCGACTTTCCCCTATCTCACTAAAAAATTGACCAATATATATACATATAGGTCTAGGTAAGGATCATAATATAGTAGGCCCGAAGGCATCATGATCTGGATCTTAGTTTTAAAAACAAACTTAAGGGATCTCATCCTTGACGGTTATTAATCCGAAAATACGATCGACTAAATGAGTCGTGTGGAGTGGGATATGACAAATCTACCACTTAACACGTCTTCTTACATGTCAAATCAAATCACAATAAAAGAGAAGATCAACTAGAAGTGATTCCTAAACGGACCTAGTAGAAGCTCTAATTGTGCCGCCTAGGCAGTTAGCTCTTACTCCGTACCTACATATCAAATTTAAAAGTTAATGCCCACTATCTAAATAATGCATTCATACATCCTAATTAGCACACTCAGATCAATGCACTCACATCAATCCACATTATGATTTTCTAAATTAAGTTGCAGTTAATTAACAATTCATACTTAATTTACCTAATTAGATCATTAGCACTTATTCAATACTATTTAAATCATGCAAATTCATTTTATTCACAATCAAGGTATTTAATCATGTCAATAATCAAGTCCTAACATGCTATGCTAAAAATTATCAATTTTAAATAATTAGGTTGAAGGTAATTATACCTCGCGTTAACAGCAATTGACGACAATTAGGGTTTGGTTGCGCGTCTCAGGAGTCGAATTCAGCACCTTGTGGCGTCTTAAGTTTGATCATGTTCGGCAGGAGGAATTTGGCAAAAATTCGGTGATTTTGGCGAATTCTAACAAATCCAACAGTTTTCAGCCGGCACTTGCTCGGTGACAACACGACCAGGTGAGGACAGGGGCAATGGCGACGTTGAGGGTTGCCAGCCACGGTCGTGTGTCTGCTAGGGATGCCCGATCAGCCTTGGCTTGTCTCGATGGTGGTGCAAGGTGAAGGGAAAGGGCGGCTAGGTTGAATGCACGGCGACGGCAGAGCGGCGTGGCTGGCGGCAGAATTGACGTCGGCAGCACAACACGGACTGCTCGACTTCCTCACGTCGTGGAAATCGGGAGACGGCCGGGAAGGCAAGGGATGGCTCAGTGGCGAGCACGACAGCTAGAGGCTGTGGTGATCGGGGCAACGATAGGGTGAGAGGAGGAAATGTCGATAGGGTGGTAATTTAGTAAATAAAAGTTGGCTTCTACTTCGACTCGATCCAAAAATAATAACTAACTCCTAATAAATTCTTTAAAAAATCTAAAAAATATGATAAAATATCAATAAAATATAATACACTCAATAAAATCATAAGGACATGTTCTATAACTAATAACCAACCCAAACTGCTATCTACCGCATCCTAATGCATTATTCAGCATAAAAATAATTTTGCAATCAAATAAATAAAAAAAATAATTGCATACTATCATATACTTTGATAACTCATTTTTTAAATATTTTTTTGATATTATCATCATATACTCGAGTACACTTGACCCTTATCGCTCGTAACACACAGTTGGCCTTGGCTCAACACACATGCTATGAAATTGACTCGACTCGAACTAACTGGTTTGCTAATGTAAAACTTTGACTCAATGTTGAAAATGTGTTTTTATGCCTTTCTAATCATCATTAGGGCTGCTAATTGAACAACCTAGCTCATGAGCATTTGGCATTCGGCTCGGCTTGACTTGACTTAAAACTCGGCATTTAAATATTTAAGCCCGAATTTTACTCGAACTCGAATCCTACGAGTCAAACTTAGAGCAAGGCAGTGTTCAACTCAACTCGACTCTGTTATAACTCGAACTTGACTCAAAAATCGATTCATAGGTTCGACTAAGACTCGACTCATAGTTCAACTCAAATTCAACTCGATAAAATATTATAATAATAACATAATATCATTTATTTATTCGAGATACATTTAAAATTATAAATAAATATTATTATTGACTAAGTTTAATTGTAGCTAGTTATATTTATTTATATACATTAAAATAATAAAGTAGCATCAATATAGGGATAGCTTAGTTGGGAGTGTGTCATCCTAAAGACCTAAAAGTCATGTGTTCAATCCACGCTCAAAATCGTAATTGATATTTGGGCGTGGACTAATTGAGCGAGCCAGCTCGTGAACTACTTTTACGCTAGTTTCGAACTCGCCAAAATTAAACAGTTTAATGTTCAAAAAATGTTCGAGCTCGAGTGTGTATGTTGCAACAACTTGTACAATGTTCAGAGTTAAGTTCGAACGAACTTCAAACTATTCAAGTCAAGTTCGAACACAAGCTGAACTCAGACTTGCTCGTTGGTTTAGTAGCCCTAATCATTATAATATATGTCAAAGGTTTATAAAATCATTATTTTGGTTCAATTTATTAAAAAATAATTTATTTATTAAGATGAAAGTTTAATATATTATATTTTGTTTACCTATTATACAATATTCCAAATTAAAACATTATTCATATAACTTTTTCATAATAAGTTTATAATTATCCCTCAAAATTTTTTTATTTTATAAATAAAACTTGAAAATAATTAAAGTGAATACTATAGAATAAATAGTATTAATGATAGAAAATATTATTTATTATTTTGGTTAGTTTAGTTGGAGTTTGGTTAAAACTAAACCAAACTGAATTAGTTCAGTTTGGTCGGTTTAATTATCAATTGTAATTTAGGTTTTATTTGGTTAATTAAATTGGTTTAATTCAGCTGGTTAGTGGTTTGGTTTGGTTAGCAAATGATCAGCCCTAGCTAAAGCTTAGTGTTAACATGGTTGCAATTAAGAGGAAGGGACTGATGGGCTCCAACTCAAGGGGTAGACCCGTATAAGGTTCCGACAATGAAGGACATAAAATCAATCATGATCCTGCCACCCAATCCTAACGGCATTTCTTATTTAGACTGACAATGACCCAGACCGTGTCCGATTATCACGACCCTGACCAAATTGTGTCCATATTGCAAACCTTACAACCTTGCAGGAACTAGGGCATCATATTTCCCACCCCATTTTTTAAACTTAAAATTTTTAGCAAGGGCCAATTTTGGTTGAAAGAGATTTAAAATTAAGGTCTAATTAAACCAATCTGTTTCATTGTTAAGAGGAGGGAAATGACACGCCAAGACCGAGATTTTATAGCATATTACCGTCATTACCGCCTTGATTTTATCGGCCATCAATTGTCAACATCTAATACGAAAATAAAATTAATTTTTTTAAGGAAAAAATTGGTACAACAAAAATCAAAATCATCAAAAAGAGAGAACAAAGGGATTAACAAAAAAAAAAGGGTTGAGGAGTGCATATATATATATATATATATATATATATATATATATATATATATACAGGGAATACCTTACGTCGCCATCGGAGAGAACCTTCAGCAACGCATGCAGCAGCAATGATGGCCGTCAGATTGCCCACATCTCGGCCGTCCAATCCTCTTGTCTTCGCCTTCAATTTAACCAACGGTGGGAGGAATTCAAAGTGAAGTGGACGCGAAGCAACCCACCCCCTACATACAAAATCCAACCTCTTTGCATAGTTTGTAACAAATCTTCACGCACTTCTTTAGCTCCTGGTTTTCTTTATTGATGTTTGATTGTAACATATTTTCTAACATGGAGGGGAAGATCAGCAGTGTTTATATATAGATATCCTTTTCTAACTCTATTAGGACATGCAGTTTGTTGCTTTTGTTGTGCCAACGTCCAATTGAGAGCTATGGGTGGCGCCGGAGAAGAAGAAATGGAGGTGGTGGTGGTGGCCGCGGCGGGGCGGGCAGAAATCGATACCCGGGCGCCTTTTCGGTCGGTGAAGGAGGCGGTGGCGTTGTTCGGAGAGAAGGTACTTGCCGGAGAGGTCTATGCCAACAAGCTCAAAGAGGTACATATCATGCATGCATGATTTTTGACGCTTGATTAATATTTATATGTTGACTACAAACGTCTAATAGTTTGATGGATTTAACTTAAAAAATGAGATGATTAATCACTTTTCACGTAAATGAAGATTGATTTTCATTCGTTGATTTATGATTGTTTCTGTGACAGATTCGAAGCAGCAGCTGGAAATAATGGATTAATTGGGCTTTCAAAAGTGAGCACAATGACTAATATTGAACTTGAAGAGGCAAAGAGAGTTTAAGGAAAGCTAAAGAGGAAGGTTTCCAAATGGCTAATTGTCTAAGCAACCTCAAAGAAGAGCTTGAACAGACTAAGAGGGAGCTGGATCAATTGAGGGCCAAGGAATTGGAGAAACAACTGATCATTGATTCCGAAACAGAAGACCTCAAATTCGTCGAAAACCCTGCTGGAATCGGAGCAAACGACAGGGAAAATTCCGGGGATGGATTGGAGTTTCAAAGGAGGAGATATGTGAAATTTGCCAGCCCTCCTTTAGCTGAGGTCATGGGACCACCCAGTGGTGAACTAATGCTGGAAAGGCACCCTTCATTGAAGAAGAAAAGAAGAAGCCACTCATCCCCCTCATAGGAAGCCTCTTCTCCAAGAAGAAGAAAGCTAGTATGGATGTTGCATCTTCTAGGGCTCCTGATCAGTACTCATACACCAATTAGTTTCAAGATTTTCCCCCAATAATTGATGGCATGGAAAGGGATGCATGGCATCTTCAATTTCTTATATTCGTCATGTATTACTATGCCTTGGAGAAACTGTAGTTAAAATCAAACAAAATGAATAAAGCACTTGTTTTTCTTCCCTCTTTCTTCTTTTACTTGTAATTGGTCTCCTAGCTACGAAACAGATCAACCATGCATGATCTTAAACTGCTCATTTTGCATCTTTAAGCTAAGGAACCTGGCAACATCCAAGACTCATAGTAGTGCTTTTTTACAACTGCACACTACAAATAGAACTTGGGTTTCGACAGAAATAAGAAATTAATCAACCCCATTACAACGTAATTTAGCACTATGGTTTTGGCCAAATATATGACTTTATTATAATTACATCCTCATGATCCAAATCTGATTACAACCAGATTAATTGCACTACAAGAAAACATTTTTTCTGGGCAAAGCAGATTTGATCCGACAATGATTGCCCTGTTTTTTTGTTGCGGATTTAAACCATAGAGTCGCCGGCTTCCGGGAGCTGAAAAGACTTGTTGAGGAACTCGATGCAATCCGCAACAGCTTCTGCATAGTGAGAGCTCTGAGAATAGTAATATGATTCGCATGAGACTTTTGGTGGCTCTGGCCGATCAATGCTTCCCCTCATATTGTGGCGAGGTAGCCTAGGGCCTTGCCCTGGGAAGGAAGACAAACCTTATGAACATCTTTCGGAAGCGTTGCAAAATCCTCATCAGAACACACTGTAAATGGCAACAAGCTATACTGTAGATTAGATTGCTTAATGTCGTAAATGAGCTAGCTAGTTTTATTTATATATCATCTTAAACCTTGGACATTGTTTGATATTTAATGGTCCACCGGCCATCTTAAGTAGTTAATTGGTCCTTGATAAATGAATCTTTGTGATAATAAGGTAGCTCCTTTGATGGGAAAGTAATACTGATTCGCATAGGGGTGTGTTGTTTAAGATGCTAAACATGTGCCCGAATCATTGCCTACCAAGTTCCAATGGGTTTGTTTAGAACAAGCACAGTCATTCCAATTGCATCTAGTGATTGCTTTGGAGTGTTTGATTAAGGACCATTCATGGGTCATCAAGACTCTGCTCACTAACAATTGGAGGAATGGAAGTTCTACTCATATAATACAGAGCAGCCGACATACTGTGCGTGCTTAATTAATCAGAAGAAAAGAAATGATGGCCAGTGGGAGGCATGGGATTCTTAGGACAAAGCACTAGGTTGGATGAATGGTTTGGTTACTGAGAACTGGATGATGAATTATGATGACAAAATTAAAGTACTAATTAAAGCTTCAGAACTTCAATCATGCCTGCTTGCCAAAAGCTACTAAATTAATAAATCTATCTAAAGGGCAGAATGTTTGAGTCCCATAGTTCTGAAGTTTAATTCAATGTACTCAACTAGAGCTAGACTCAAATAATTCTGTCTAGTTAGAGTTAAGCTCTGTGGAGTTTCGATAGAATCTGTACAAGTGCAGCAGAACAATTCCTAATAAGATCCTAGAAGACCATCTACGGATTAAATACCAAGATTATAAAATGCAACATATGGTTATCCTCTATGTTTTATATGAGAATAGGAGCAGGTATAGAGTACTTATAAAGCTTTAATTCAGCATTACATATGGCTCTAGTGAACAGGATGATCAATAGTTAGATCAATATAGCTTGGAAATCAGAGAATTGCTTGAAAGAAATGCACCTATTATGATCCGGAGTAGCTGCAATATATACGAAGCATCACTTCTCCCATGCAGCTTTTGTTGTAGAACACACCAAGAACAACTTCTTTCACCACTTAGCTATAATTAAGTGACCCTCAAATGACTGCATACTTTTACATGTTGAACGGACGAAAGCGGCAAAAATACCAGAACAAAATACGAGTTCTGAAGACGAAGAAAGAATGAACATGCAGCAAAAGCCCAGCCTATCAACCCAAGGTACATTCTAGCTACTTAATTTTTCAACTTAGAACTTATTAGCTTTCGAAAAAAGAACTTACCAACTTGAAAATATATTGAGTTAATTGCTTAATTGGAAGCTCATGTCAATGTTGAACTCTTATCAGGAATGGTGTACCAAGAATCCAACTCGAGGATGAAGCTGTTCACAAAAACATGAAGGAATTGTATATCAGAGGCTTGGAGTGGAAGAGCTCTTCTCTACAACGGTATATGTATTCATCAACTGATTACCATTTTTCTTACAAGATTTTAATTAATATATACTTAGTTTTATCTGCTTCAGCTGTGGAGAGCGAGCATTGCAGAGCTGATTGGGACGGCAATTCTAGCGTTTGTGATTGATACCACGGTCATATCATGCAACCCGACCAGCACAGAATATCAACCTTCTCATATCGGCTCTAGTTTTTATAATTGTTACCATGCTCATTGTGGCCGTAGCCCCAGTTTCTGGTGGCCACATCAATGCCATTGCTAGCTTTGCTTCCACTCTCGTGGGCCTAATTTCCCCACCCGGGCCATAGTGTACATTTTAGCCTAGTGCCTGGGGGCTATGCTAGGAGCAGTTGCACTCAAGCTAGTTGTGGATGATACCATGCAGCACATCTTCTCCTTGGGAGGCTACACCAGTTCCCCTGCCGGTGTGCGCGGTCACCACCTCGCCGGCATTGCCATCGGCAACGCCTTGCTGCTCAAGGTGATATGCACATTCTAGTGATGGTCAGTGTGATCGGTCAGGTACAACTGTTGGGTTTATCCCATATTGATCAGTGGATGATATTGGTGACTTATATATAAACTAATAGGAAAGCCTTCTTCGTTAAATTAGTTTATGAATTAAGAGAAACTCTGTAAAACCTATTGATGATAATCCTTTTTGAGGCCTAAAGGGCCCAATATTGGTATCAGAGCCGGATTTTGCTCATTATAAAAGTGATGATTATTACGTCGATGATTTATGGGTGTTGTTATAAAAGTGATGATTCTCTGCCGATTTGCCGATTGTGGTTGTCTTTGATTCTTACATCGATTGTGGTTGTTTCTTTCGTGGGTTCCACTTGATAATTTATTGGTGTCATTATAAAAATAATAAATGATTTATGGGTGCCGATAAATTATAAAAGAGATTGTGATATTGGTTTCGGGATCGCTCGATGTGTAAAAGGGGGTGATGATTTATGGTCATGGGTGAGATTGTGATATTAGTTTCGGGATCGCTTGATGTGTAAAGAGGGGTGATGATTTATAATTATGGGTTCTACCCGATAATTTATGGGTGTCATTATAAAATATATAGGTGCCAATAAATTATAAAAGAGATTATGATGTTGGTTTTGGGATCGCTCGATGTGTAAAGGGGGTGATGATTTATGGTTGTTGTCTGATAAATAAGAGAGATTGTGATGTTGGTTTCGGGATCACTTGATGATTTATGGGTGCCGTCAGATTGTGATGTTGGTTTCAGGATCACTCGATGTGTAAAGGTGGGTTGTTAAGTTTATCCCACAATGTTGGTTTCAGGATCGCTCGATGTGTAAAGGGGGTTATTGGGTTTATCTTACATCGCTCGTAGATAATATTGATGTCTTGTATATAGACTAACGGGAAAGCCTTATTCCGTGAGCTCACTTTTGATTAAGAGAGACTTATGACACCTATTGTAAGTCCTTTTTGGGAGACCAAAAGGCCCAACCACAACAATAGGGCTATTGACGATGGTCTTCGGCACTGGGGTGAATCCTGCAAAGTGCATTGGGCCGACGGCGGTCAGAGGGGAGAACCTGTGGAATGGGCATTGGGTGTTCTGGGTTGGTCCGGGGATTTCATGCTTGGTTTTCTATGCCTACGTGAAGTTGATTCCGGACCAGTTTTTGTTGGTGGTTGAGCCTAAGTTCGATTTGGTCCAGACTATCCAAGTTCTGTTTTTCCGCTTGGCGTAGAAGATGGATTTAAACTGAGACAGCATAATCGAAAAGTGGGCGATCAATTTCAAGTTTAAACACAAGATGAGAGGGAAATGGCAATGGTTTGAGCTTATTTGTATTATTTACAACGCATCATGATAAATATGATGTATAGCAGTGCTGAATGGACCAGACAAAACTTACAGGCCGACAAGAACATCCAAATTCATGGCCTTTTCGAATTCTTGTTAGCGTCTCCATATCCATTAATACTAATCATCCAAATAGTCTTTACAGAGCCATGTTGAACTCTCAACACTCAACATATATACCAGCGATTTGACGTTGTTGATATGGGAATACTAAGTCGTGAACTGTGGTTTATTTACTCACCATTGTAGATCTCGCTACAAACTCGACAATATCCATGTTGTTTGACATGGATGCAGGTATTAATGTTGGGGGTGTATGGGGGAAAACAAGGAGCAGCAACTCCTAAGCGGGGAGCACAAAATGTCACTCATCCTTATAACGAATATTAAAATCAAAATCGCCCACTTAAGCTTGTCGGGAAAACAAATTAATCATAAATCAGGAAGCTGCAACAATGGTGAGTACTCTTACCATGCATTGGAATCAAACTACCAGGCCTTGATTAACGTGACTGTCAAGCTGGCCCAGCTCATAAGAACCTTCCCTCCACGCAAAATACAAAGTCATTTCAATTCCTTCACCTTCATAGAAAGAAGGAAGTGGTCTGCAGGTACTATGAACCATGTTCTGCGCTGTAGCTTACATGTAAGAGAAAAGCACCACAAATCTACTAGCAAGTCTCACTATATGTTACTCAGAAAGTCAGTAGAGATCAATAAATCTCATGAGATAACACATGGGTCATGTGGTTTCTTGTGACCATACCATTATTAATGTCATCACCCTGCTTATGACAAACTAAGACAAAACTAGGATATTAAACACTATCAACGATCAGCCAACAACAATGACATCGCCAGAAGCAAAGGTTTCATGCGGTGCTTGAGAAAGGTCTGGTGCAGTGTCAGGCACGGGGGGTCGAGAGATTCAAGACAGTATTGTTCCTGCAAATTCCCATTGCTGAGGGGGACTCTGCTTCCATGGACGTTCCTAATCTTCTTCCTCTCACATGCTAAACTCGCGGTGCAAATATTGTAATGGTGTTGCAGAGTTTTAAATTGGATTAGTTAGATCGGCCAGCTGTTCTTGGTCCTACCCTCAACTATGTGTGTAGTAGTGGTCCTCGGGAATTATGGCAGCACCAAGTGCGATATCTGATCGCCCGAGTTTGGTCACTTGCTTTCCACAACTCGTGTTTCCATATGTTTGTACACAAGCTGCCTGGGCATCTCCTTTTTATCCTTTTAAAGTGTTAGAACATGAATATGAATATGGTATTGGTGGTGGTCCTTAATTTGTTCAATTCAGTCATATACATTATATAGATAGAAAAGTCGATTGTACCAACATATAAAGAGCAATCAAACTAACAAAACTTAAAAAGGAAGACTGATCAATCTACCATTTTATAAATTACAACAAAGCAAGGCAGAATGGCCCTCGGATTGAAAACCATTAGCTCCTCCAGATCGGTGTAGGCCCCCGCCGAGCCGGCCACCGCCGAGTCATACCACTCCTCCGCCTCGGCAGCACCACGCCTCACCCGGCCGGCAATGACCCGGCATACCAGCATGGCCCTCCTGGACTCACCCAGTCCCAGCGGGATCAAGTCGTGAGCTCGACCGCTGCTCGCCGTGGTCCGGACCCCTTTGGTAGTGAACCCATGGCGTATGACACCACACACCACATCCGGGCCCAGGCCCACAAAGTGATGTGGAGCCCCTAGCACCAAGGGCACAGGTCAGAGTGGTGCAATGGAACCGCAGCAGCTCGTTGCCGTCGGCAGCACACCGGGGGTTCTTCTTGGCCGTGGCCGGCTTATTTCCGGTGACCGCGGCCGAGGCGGATCGAGCCTTGACGGTGGCCCGGTGGTCCTCGAACCGGGTGATGGTTCTCTGGCTGTTGTGAACCTTTAGAATACGTTCAATCTTATATGCCGGACCTTCCTTTTTGAGCCAACTCGATTTGAAGATGATCTCCACAATGTTACGACCCGAGTCATCCGGACCCAACTCAGAGACTGCAAAACCAAGCTAGCACACTTAGCATAGCAAACTTTAGAGAATGGTCATCCCAATCCCTTTAAGCACCTGCACATATCTCTAACCATATAGATATAGAGATGTATGGATGTATATGATCCGCTTTACTTTAACTGCACAATCTATCTACTTTCATCATTGATGTACTACTATCCAATATATGGCAGCGACAAGTTACAACCCCTAAGCAAGCAAAAGTTATTCCACATTGACAAAAAGTCTGGTTACCTGCGTGTCTCACAGCTTGGTGAGCCTCCAAGTTTTCCGACGAGGTGAAGACCTCGCCACACTCGGAGCAAGCGCATATGGCTGTTCTGGGTGTTGGGTATCTGTTGTATTCGTAACAATTTGATCATATAATAGAAACAGAGAGAATCACAAGTAAACAGAGGAACAGACAACAAATGGAACTAGAAGCATACGGACCTGCTGGGTTCAACAATCATACGGCACTCATAGCAACCAGATAGCTTCCCCAGTGGCATCCCTCTAGGCCGCCGGAAAGACCCATTTCCGGCCGCCGGCGTACGGCTGAGAAGGCCGGCGTCTGGCCCGAGGCTGCCGCTGTCCGTCGAGGCCTCCCTCCGGTGCACATCCCGGGTGCTACCAAGAGCTACATCTCTGAAAGTGCAGATGGAGTGGCACGATGACCCCAGCTTGGAGTAGCCGGCTTGGCTCTTGGAATTGGCGGGGTCGTGGACTTGAGCTCCTTCTATCTGCTTGCAGGTGAGCAGGTTCTTGATCTGGTCCCATGAAGAAGGAGGCTTCTTCCTGGGTTTTTGATGCCTCTTTGACCTTTTGGCCGGCGGGTTGCGGTGCTTCTGCTCTGTGCTGCTGCTCGTCGGGAGGAAGATGGAGAGTGCCATGAAGAGAAAGACTATGAAACAAACAGTTCTGTGCATCTCAATTGCTAGCCACCCACCTTCAAACACTAGAAGAGGAAAAGAAAGGAGAGGAGTGTTCCATGTTGTAGCTAGCTAGCTAGCCGCTGGTGTGAAGGAAAGGTGAGGGAGGCTTCTTTTTATGATTGTTCTTTGGTCATTCAACTCTAAACAAAGAAAGTTGTAGCCAAGGAGAAATTGCAGATTACTTCAATGCCCCATATATCTATGAATCTAATATATATATAATCTATCTAGTCAAGCACTCTGGAAATATTAAAGAGCTTTGTTCTAAGTGAAGGGTGAAGCGAGAATGGGTCCAATTGATAACATGACACTCTTGTATTTTAGTTTTAGATCAATTGCATTAGAGTAAACAGCAAAACAAAAATATATGAATGTTTAAGTTGACAAATTGTGTGCCACGGGAACACTAGCCAACGTTGATGAATACTGTGGGAGGTTTGTGATTTATTAAGATGTGAAATAACCCATTTATAATGCTTATACATTCCACAGTCATTAGACTATGTCTCTTGGCGTTCATATAATATATTAGTGTGCATTTTGATAATTGAGTTTAATGTATCTCCCATAAATATGCATTAAGTGGTAAGAATATTGTTGCTCAGCTATGCTAAGTGTGTGATTACTGATTTATGTGACAAGCTTTGTTAATCAGCTTGCCTACATTATTACCATCATAACACCTTATATGTTCCCCGGAGAAGGAACCAGAAATATGTTATTCCTTACTGATTGTTGACTTCCATAAATGCTTTCTCTATTTTCATGACTTCTCGTTCTAACTTCATGAATTTGGCTCATTAATATTGTTAATATTGATGAGCCAAATTCATGAATTAGATGATTTAGTAATAATTACAGTATAAAATTGTACTAAACATTCAATTTTTAGATTTATATTAATATCTTATTATTATTATTTGATACAACACAAATAATAATATATCAAATATTATATTTATGGTATTGAAGTATTGTGGTGATAAATTGTGATGATGTTTTATATTTATATTAAATTATAAATTTGTATATTTATGTATAAAAATTATATAATTATATATTTCAAATATTTATGTTATGAGTTGTTAAATTTTTAAAATACATGAATTATATAATTTTTGTACATAAATACACAAATTTATAATTTAATATAAATATAAAACAATGTCTGAATTTATCATCACAATGTATAAATATAATATTTAATATATTATTATTTGTGTTGTATCAAATAATAATAATAAGATATTAATATAAGTCTAAAAGCTGAATGTTCAGTACAATTTTATATAATAATTATTACTAAATCATCTAATTTATAAATTTAGCTCATCAATATTAACAATATTGATGAGCCAAATTCCTCGAGGTTAGAACGAGAAGTCATGAAAATGAAAGCATTTATGGAGTCAAAATGCTTTCTCTATTTTCATGACTTCTCGTTCTAACTTCGTGAATTTGGCTCATCAATATTGTTAATATTGATGAGCTAAATTCATAAATTAGATGATTTAGTAATAATTATTATATAAAATTGTACTGAACATTCAGCTTTTAGACTTATATTAATATCTTATTATTATTATTTGATACAACACAAATAATAATATATTAAATATTATATTTATGGTATTGAAGTATTGTGATGATAAATTGTGACGATTGTTTTATATTTATATTAAATTATAAATTTGTGTATTTATGTACAAAAATTATATAATTATGTATTTCAAATATTTATGTTATGAGTTGTCAAATTTTTGTATATGACTAATTTAAACCAATTCAACTGAACCAATTCTTGGTCGATTTAGACCGGTTCTGATTCCGATTCTGATTCCGACTCCCTCGAAAATCAATTCGGATTCCAATTCTGATTTATTCAACCATAGTTACAAGATCAACTATTAAAGCAGTTATTAATAATAATTTTAAAAAAAGGATAATAAAGCGGCTATTAATGCACAAGTATACTTCGTTGCATAATCTGCATATTTAGTTTTTCTGAGAAATCGCATAAGATTAACCTAAAAGCTCAATTAATATGATAAATACAGATCTAAACATATGGTAGCATTGTCACGAGTAGATCGAGATATATAAATTAATTAATCAACAATAAATTAATCATGTATGGTCCCTGTGGGTCCCGGGGCGGTGTGGGGATTATATTGAGGCTTCAGATTCCGAGAGGTTAATAAAGAAAAGTGCAACAGCCAAACCAAAAGTCTCCAAATAAAACACAGAAAGAGAAGATATTGTGGACTGGTTTCCACCGATTTCTTCACCACAAAAATACATACTGCCGACTACCCACTTCTAACTTATACATCATCTTTACAACCATTGTAATCTTTCTTCCTTCAAGCTTCTAAATTGTACCAAGGAAATGCAAATAGATTAACCTGATCTGATATGAATCCATATGTTTTTCAAGGCATCCATGATTTGGGCTATACAGTCTATTTGTTGGCATTCAACTTAGGGAAGATGAATCTCCTGAGAAGAAGAGTATTATATGTTCACACAGCAACTACTTCTACAATCATGAAGTAAATATTTGTGATTAGCAAGAGTTCGGCTGTAAAATTGGCTATGAGATGTCAGGGGAAGTTGCACAACACTTGGAATCAAAGTCGGTAGAAGGCATGCTCTGTTAGCTCTGTGACTAGCGGCCAACTTAGCCACATCTTCTTATCCCCACCAACATGCAGCTCGAAAATGATGGAGCAGTTGGATCTTGCAAGTCTCATATTCCCTTGACCTTTCATAAATAATTGAATCTCAAGTCTATATTATACACGCATATCTGCATTAGGCAGCATGCAACTTTCAAACAATCCAAACCAAATCACACCATGCACAAGATTCCAGCAGTTAGCCAACCCCTTGAAAAAAAATCTCACTAGGGTCATGCACGTTATAGCTCTGCACAATAATACAGAGCCAACTGTCCAGAATTGTTGCATCAATATAGTTGATTTGTAATGTTTGATGCAATTCTCATCCTTTGCTAGAAACGTCGGATTTTATTACTTAGGATATCTCAAACTTGCATGGATTGTGAAGAGATCTAAACCACCATTAACCACCCTTACTTATGACACTTGCTTATGATATATACGTGTGATTGTGGTGTTCCGCCAAATGTCAAAGAGCTGCAGACAGTGACTGTGGCAAAGATTAATGTGGGGGACGGCAGTAGACATTGATTGATGAGATCATATGACAACCTTAATCTCTGGTCAATTTAGTTGAGACCCAGTTTCTGTCATTTGCTTCAGAATGCACTCATGAAACTCGATGAGTGACATGGTGAATAAACTTGGATATTAAAATATGTTGCTGATCATCATGGTGCAACTCTAATCGGTGTGTCAAAGATCAGGGTTTATGGCAGCTAATTACTAGCGGGATAAGCTTTTTAATTGCTTCTGGACTGTGGAGATTGTAATTTATAGTGTTATCAAGAGCAGAACAAAACTCCGTTTTCAACTTATGTCAATATATATATATGTACAAACTCGAAAAGAAAACCCCATATATGTTAAAGCATGATATACAAGCACTTCTCATTAGGATTTGCATTATTTTTCAGCTCATTTGGTGATTAAGGAGCTTTTTACAATCAGAACGGGGCAGTTGCCATAATGAGCACAACAGTCACTGACACTTCCAAGAAACGCCCTGCACACACAACCATGAAAAATTAACATAAATTTTCTCCTGGTAAAAAGTTCATAATTTTTTGCCACATAAAAAAGAACAAAAACAATCATATTACTCCTTTTCATCTTGCCTAGGCCACGGCGACCGACGACAAGAAGGTCGCAGCGAATTTTATCCACGGCTTCACAAAACATCTCCTTTGGGTCACCCTCCAAGATCATTCCCTCAACTCTAACCTGAATCATGAATCACAATATGATACCACAAGAAAAAAGTATGGTCGAGCCGCCATGGACTACTAATGCAAGTTAGTGTGACCAATACTCACCTTCCTACCTTTGCATATATCAATGGCTCTAGCGAGGACTATTGATGTGTGCTCCTGGCGCACCTTCCTCTCTAGTTGGTTAAATTGCTACAAATGGATTAAAGAAACATCGAAATGAAGCAACGACATATAATCCTTGTGAACTTGGATCTGTTAAGACTAATTACAAGTTTATATCAAAAGCAAGACACAGAGCAAGTTGGAAGGGAGGATTCACGAGGAATGATACCCGGCCCCGCGGGGTAAACTTAGGGCTGGAGGGGGTGGACATGCAACAAAACGATGGTATTATGGACCTCACCGGTGATTTCTGCTACACCCACGGAGCAGTCCAAGATGATGTCAAGCACCCATTTGAGAGCGTAGAAGCTCTAAACACTATCGTCAATTGCCACCAGCAGCTTCAACTTCTTCACCTTGGTCGTCCCCGTTGTCGTTCCGGTGGTTGAAGGTGCAATAGTGGTACTAGCAGAGTAGTAATTGTTGTAGTGGATGGTGGCGGTTGGGCAGGATCAAATGCGTACTCCATGATCAGAGTTAGCTCTCCGGAAGGATCCTGGACGTGGGCAAGAGAGAAAACGGAAGATTAAGCTTTCGTTTTTTGCGTTTGGGGACGGTGGATTTATAGGGTAAGAGAAAGAGATAACAGCCAGATGTTGAGGCAAGGTTGGTTTGCATGAGGATAAGCTCGCCACATGAAGCGCATGCAGTATTGAGAGCTACATTCGCCGGCTGCTCGTTTTCTGAACAAGAAAATACTATAAGATACGCTATAATATCTCCTTGGCATGGTGTTTAATTATGATAACTATTTTTTGTGGCTACACAGTGAATTAAGTTGTAACATCATGTTGATTCATGGAGTTTTTGTAGCATGCATGTATAGAATTCATGTATCTCGTACGTGGGGGGAAACTCATGCTTTACATCGATTGGTTTGGCGATGGGCTTAAGCAAGAACTAAAACGACAATGGGAGAGCAATATCTTCTCATCCATCACACACAATACAGATTAAAACGAAATCCCCTACAAAACTTGGTTGACATATGAACGAGAGAACGGACCAAAGGTGGAGCCAGATCAGTCATCTGATCTATATATTGATGAAGGTAGTTCTCCACCCAAAGTAAACACAAGAAGTTCTCAAGAGCAGAGCGGCGGTAGGAATTGGAGTGCGCCAATGAAGGGCCTAATCTCTGCTTTCTTGCTCAGCTAGTTCCACCCCAGATTCCTCTTGCTACGTGCATATTGGGTGTTGGGTCCAACACATGATGAGACAGATAATTAGTGGACTAGCAATGGTTTAGTTTCCTCTAATGTTTCTTCATCTTCGGTGTTGATGCTGCCAACTTCATCATTCTGAGATGGATTAGCAGGAAGTGAGGATTGGAGGCAATTGGACTGTGATGCTTGTCAAATGATTGAAATGTTGCAATACTGTCTCCTCCATCAAATTAACCTTAGCATCCTTGCTGCTGTTAGATTAATGGAGATCAAGTTGAACGTCGTTGGGATTGTTGGTAACCACTAGATCTACCTCTTACTTAGTAGCAAGTTTTAGTCTATGCAATACACGGTCCAGATCATCAATAGGCGAAATCAACGTTCCAGATTCTTCCACCTGGTTTAACATGGAAGAGGCGGGCAATGCATGGAATTCGAATCTTAAGATTAACGAAGATAATGAGTCCAAACTACATAAAAATCATGTTTTTAATTACACCTGGGAAACATTAAACTGTGAAGATATCAACATATAAAAATGCTTAATTAGTCATTCTAATCTTGATTTATAAAATATAAATCGCATAAAAAATGCTTAATTGATCAAACAAGCCTCCAAAATAAATAAAAAAATAATCTGGTATTTCCCCCTTCTTTCCCTCCAGACCGTCTCTCCGGCGGTCTTGAACCGCCGCCCGCCGATGTCGGAGATCGCCGGCGCGAATCCGCCGGCCATGCCGCGGCCGCCGACGCCGCCGATGGCCGGCCCGACGAAGCGCCAGTTTCAGCCGCGCCGGGGTCCATCCACTCCGCCCCCCGCCCATTTTCCCGCTGCCGGCGGCTTCGCCGCCGGAGCTGGCCAGGGGGTGGAAAGATACCGTCTTGTGCTACTGTAAGTGGGTTTGTGCTGTTCTTTGTGATTGGATTGGGATTGAGTGTGTAGTTGGTGGTTTGGGGTGTTGTGATGTTGCTGTTCGAAATGAGGGCCTTTTTCTATGCGGTGAAATTGGTTAGAAGGTTGTTGGATTGTGTTGAACTTGTAAAGATGAGAGCTTTTGCTATGTTGGGCATACCTGGAATTGACAATATTGGAAATTTGGAATTACTCGAGTGGTGGCTTGGAAAGATGTCTTCCTTATTACTGTTTCCTGTTCCATTTTATTAGCTATCTTGTCTTTGTCAGACATTTTTTGAACTGGGATGATGCTTGATGTGAAGTATTTCTGACTAGGTGGATGTAAGCCGTTTTTATTTTTATTAATATTTTTAAATGTATGATGCCCAGCATTTTTCTGTATGTGGTTTGTGATCACTATATATGCCAATGAACAAGGGAAACTCACGATGTATCATTTTGTAAGTGTTGTGCACAATGTGTTGATGGTATTTGTCATGCTGATGTTTGTAAAAAGGTCGGGGCTATCAGTTCATATATTTGGGTGGTGTTTTAGGCGTAATGTATCATGTTAAATTTCCTTTTCAGCTCAACGGAATTAGTGAAACCGTGAGCGAAGAGACTGTGGTTGGTTTGCCGCAAGGAGTTAAAAATGCTTCAACCGGTCATTCTCTCAAGAAATTGATCGGCTCTGTTGGCAAACAAGGCAGTGAAAATAAGGGCTCCAAACAAGCACATTCTGATCCTCGTGTGCCTTGTTTGACTGACACTGGTAAATGTGCTTTCTCCTAATTTTATTATAGCAAATGCTTAAATTTTTCTTCTTTCGTATTTTCTTATTGCACTTCTTTAGCCCCTACAGATATGCCTTCTGGTGGTCCAGCTTCTGGAAGTGCTTGTCGATATGACAGCTCTTTGGGTTAGTAAGGTGTTTTTTGTTGTTTTTTGAATTGAAAGCGGAACTGACAAATTATACACACGGCAGGCCTGTTAACAAAAAAGTTCATTAGTTTGATCCAAGAGACAGAGGATGGATCCCTTAATTTGAAAGAAGCGGCAAAAGTTCTGAAAGTAATGACTGTTTTACAATTTCGATTTAAGCTTCTGTTATGTTCTAAACTTTCGCTATAATGTGCTGTGATTGTGCATAATGTGTTGAATTTTTTGTTGATTGGAAGCCATTTGCAATGAATTGTAGGTTCAAAAACGTAGAATGTATGATATCACTAATGTTCTTGAAGGAATAGGCTTGGTAGAGAAATCATTAAAGAATAGAATTATATGGAAGTAAGTACAGCACAAAGTTTTTCTTACAGTGATCATAGTTTTTATATCCGACAGAATATTTTTTTGCTGTTTTGTAACAGAGGGCTTGACCTTTTAAAGCAAAGCCAGCTGGATGTTATAACTTCTAGAATGAAGGTAAATTTCCTAATTCATGTCCCACATCATTTTTTAGCGTCCTTTTTCTTAATACTATATTTTGAGTAGGCTGTATTTATGTATAGCTTATTGGTTCGTTATTGTCATCATCTTGACTAATAATTTTGTTATTACTAGTTAGTTATTATGTGTCAAATGAACTATATGGCAAAACCTTTTTGGACTTTGATTTTTTATATTATAATTATGTATATTCTCTTCTTTGGAATGTGACTTATAGGATGAAATTGAAAAAATGTATGCTGAGGAGAGCAGACTTGATGATTGCATTAGGTATCGGTTGCTTTCGAGATCTTGTGTTTTATTTGCTTTCGTGTGCATTGTCTTCATCTAACACTTATCTGATCAACCTCTATGTAGAGAAATGGAAGACCACCTTACAAAAGTAATTGAAGAAAGAAACTGCAAAAAGTGATTAAATCCTTGTTATTGTTGCTATTTCTATCACTTCATCTTGTTTGGTTTTATATCTTACACATTATTTTATTCTCCAGATGGCTGTATGTAACTAAGGAAGACATCATCAACCTGCCCTGTTTTCAGGTTCAATCTGACAGTTATTTTCGTTGGTCATCGCATCAATTTTTCCCCCCTTCTCTATGACTTTAGCATTTGGAAATTTATTCTCTGGCAGAATGACATCTTGATTGCAGTTAATGCTCCACATGGAACAACAGTAGAAGTTCTAGATCATGTTGATGTAAGTTCGAAATAGGATTTTGTTTGAAAATCGAAGCTATTCCCCGAGCATTTACCTTCTTTGTTCTAATAGTAGCTAACTATCATCCAGGTGTCAGGGTGTCCACAACAGCAATGTCAAATTCTTATGTGCAGTGCTACGGGGCCCATTGATTGCTATTTGGTCAGGTGCTTACACGAAGAGTAACTGTTATTATAACTTTTTATCTTAGATGAAAAGGCTTTTGTCATGAACAGATCACCTCAAAATTATATAAATGCCTTCCAAATAGTATAATCATTAGAGCTTCTACTTCAAGGCTTTAGCTTGAACATCTTGCGTTTCTAAACCTAGCAAAAAAAATATGGCCCCTTGTCATCCTCGTAAAAGTTCTCTTTGGTTCTTTCCTTCTGACCAAAGGCAAATTATTGTGCTTGCGTTGACAGTCAGTTTGAGGAAGAATCTGAAGGTACAAGTCAGAACCCAGAACCGAAAGATGCAGAACTGTATGCAAAGAATAACAATATTGACAAGAATGTAAACTTAGCAGCTGAGACTTGCAGATTGCAAGATGCAGGGGATCATACCCTTCAACAGAATAGAAGGCCTTCATTGTCTACTTGTAATCCAAGCAGTGCAGTAAGGAGAATTGCCCCTTCCAATGCTGATGTAAGTGTTTTCTACACCTATTATTTAGTGAAAGATTTGAAATGTGTTTGAAATATAGTGTATACATTGGTAAATCAGCATTTGTGGCTGCAGGAAACTGATTACTGGCTCCTGACGGACCATGGAGGAGGCAGTGTAACCAATCTTTGGAAGTCGGCACATTCTTAGCATTTGCTCATCTATTCCTGCCTTACCCTAATCTGCATAATTGTTCCATTCTTTCACTCAGCAGAGCGATTCGTAAATATGCTCAAGATGAATTTGTCGGGAGATGCCTTAGACGCAACACCACCTCCCAGGACAAAAGCGTCCTCTTGCCCCTAAGATATGGCAATCCTATATTTAGGTCTGTACTCAGAATTGCAACATGGAGTATGTCATGGGAAAAGCTGAACCAAAGGAAGGTTTCGACCTGTATATATGAACATATGTTCCCAATGAAAACAGGGCATTGACATTTACGGCTCTCGAGTTAATGAAAGCCTTGTTACTTTGCAACTATCCCCTGATAATATTGTTCGATCCCAAGGTTATTAGTTTTACTAAACCTTTTGTCAGCACGAGGACGCGGTGTAGAAGCTTGGTGGCTAGTAGCGAGAGACGGAGAAGTGAGAATACAGAGGGCATCTGGTGTTAAGGATGAGGACGACCGAGGGCCATGGAGTACGAGAATTATCATACCATAGAGATGTCAAACACTTTGTGAAAGAAAATGATAATAATAATGAAGTATGAGAATAGATCTATGAATGACAAATGAATACAGGTTAATGCTAAATCCATTTCTTTGTCTCAACAAATGACTAACATAAACAAAAACATTGTTAGAACAATATCTAACATTGAGCGTTACAATGGCCGAGAGAAATACTGAATCTGTTTCGAAAATTTTCCCTTCCAGTTCCCGCAAGCCACAAAAATCAACCAATTCATGGCGTGTCCGTTTCCTCGCATTTAGCCCAAAGAATAAACAGCGGTCCTTTTATGCTTCCTTTCGAGTTATCCTGATAGTCATTGAAAACAAATATCAATGCGCTTTCAAATATCATTTTACCAAAATTTAGGGTATCAAAAGGCCTTTTACCTGAAACAGTAAATACCCAGTGCAGTCGTGATTTCATGGATAACAGACGTGGCAAAATGCAGATAAAGAGACACTGGACAAAAGGAAAAGTAGAAACCGGGTCGTCAGTAGCAAACTATACAGTCATCACAGCGTCAAATTTTCATTTATCAAGGAATTATCAGAAAAAGTGAGCAAAAAAAATAAGTAATAACCTGTGAAAGCGCAATATCCAATAAGGACTACACTTTCATCAACCAAAGGGACTCTGAAAAAAATAAAAAATAATAAGGCATAACTATCAGGTAAACTAAAGAAAAACATCAAATGCCATCTGCAGTGAACTTTCTATTCACCACGCGAGACTAAAAGTTTCCTATGAATTATGAGCAAGTATCTGAATGTAGACATCTACTTCCAACGAACTCAATGAATTTCAAAACAGTGTATTCTTATTCTGGCAGAAAATTTTGGGGGTTCAAAAGAAAGAGTCCAAAGATTGGAACCTGAACAGTTTTCAATGATCTAATTAAATTATTTTTTTTCCACCTCTGCCAATTCCTCCAAAGATTGTAGGCATATCTCATTCACCAGTGGAGCAATGGGGACTTCCCTTTATTAAACTGATTATGGTACAGCTTACAGAGGCTCGAAAAAGATGATGTAGCACTTAAACATACCCCTCATTAAGTTGCGCACTAAGCGCATTTGCAATAGCAAGTGGAAGAAACAAAAGTGCCTACACATACAAAAAATAAGGCAAGGTCAGGCAGAAAGCAAACATCACGAAAAAACTAACCAGGGATGACTTTGCAAAGTAGAGAGAGACAAATAAGAGAGAAAGACATTACCACACACATTCCAGTTTTTAATCCTTTGGGTTCATCACAAAGATGAGCTAGAATCATTCTTCCCTATCAACAAAATGATACACAATGTCAAACAAATGTTGCAGTGCAGGTAAATACAAAGCATGTACACCTGTTCAAAAAAATGTAAATAAAAAACAGCTCTTGAATGCAAAAATTACTACGAAAAATAAAAGCAGTTTCAAGCATAAAACAGTTCTCAAAGCTCAAACAAAATTCACTATCTTTTACCACCCAGCCAAATTTGGGCATCATAAAGACATATATAAATTTTACATGGAAAATGGTTGGCGGAAAAAAATCTAACCACAAGATATCCGAAAGCAAATCCAGTTCCAACAATCAGCAGGTGTGGGTACGTCCGCATGACATCAGATGGAGACAAGAAAGACCTGGAGACATAATTAGAACTAGGATAATCCCAATAAAGAATAAAAAAAATTGTAACAATAAGAATGAAAATATACCAAATAAGAACTCCACCCAAGAGCACACCAAAAGGAAAGAGCTGCCAAAAACAGACAAATGAAGACCAATTCCAGTAAAACAACCCCTACACGAACAATAAGCTGACGAATTGCATTACCATTGCTAATGCCAGAAACATACTTCCTCGTCTTGCCTTAACTACTTGACGTACATTGTAGACACTGTAAAAAAATGGATTCATATTTCATATGCTATTAATCTCTTTGAAAACAACAATAACAGACTAACTACTTTTTCTCTTTGTGAAAAGCTGCTACTCTGAGGATGTAAAATAAAATCTCAGACCATAAACTTATGCACTATAGACCTATGAAAAGAAAATCTCACTTGTATCCAACAGTTGGTATAACAGCACCGACAATCATGAGAAACAACACAAGTTTGTATACTGGGAACTCTGAACACAGACAAATCAAATCAAAGAATATCATGTCAGCATAAATATCGACCCCTTTGAAACCCATATACACCAATCCAGCAGTAATCTATTATTCACAAATTTAAAAAATAAAAAGACGAAGACATGAAAAAAAACCACCATAAGATTGAAACAATAAATATTATAGAAAATAGTATGGAATTGTGGATATAATATCCACAAAAGGCATAAGCATTATAATGATGTAAAAACCAAATGCATAACAAAAATTTGATCTTTTATATTACATTGCCAGTTACTTTACTTTCAGTAAGAACATATGGAATAATTGGCACTGGGCTAGCTGAGAAATCTGTGCATATATGATTTGACACTATTAAAAACCCTATCTTTAACCATAGGATCCAAAGTGCCTAGATCAATCAAAAGTTTGATACTCAGTTTCAAAAGACATCCGTAATTATTGTAATAGCTTATGGTATATCCAGGGCTCTAAACAAATAATCTGATATGCACTCATAAGAAAATCACCTTGCAAAGAACAAATTATTATATTAAAGAGCAGTATGTTCTTTTAGAAGCATCAGTTGTTGACTTTGGAAAGGCTAAATCATCAAATCCAGAAATAATATTCTTGATTTTGACATATTTGGCAGTATACAGCAGCCACTACATTGAAATAAGCATTGACTGGATAATATGTAAACAACTTGTACCCCAAATGATGATTTATAAACAATGATGTTGTTTTAATCTATATTTCTTACTACTACTACTCATGCCTTATATTCTGAGAATTATCATACCAGACACCCAAGGAACCCAGCCAAGGACTGGGACAGACGTCCTCAAATTATGTGCCCACCACTCAGCACCTGCCAAACAGCATACAAAGAATGAGCAAAACTATTACCAAATGTCAAACTTTGCATTAAGATTTCAAGTTGTTAAGTTTGGAAGTTCCCTTACAATATGTATGCAATTGTGATAGCCACAAGTTACTACAAACTACATTTCACTTGATTAGCTTTTCTCCCATGCCAATGAATGGCTCGAGACAAGGAACTTGTTTTCAAACACTATACCAGACCTAACTAACTCACGCTTACATCCCATTTTTAGAAACACAAAGGTCTGGTTTATGTTAAACTACAAGCAACTCACTTGTTCTTAAAAGAAATGGGGATCCATAACAGTATTTCTACAGAAGGAAGAGACACACAATCGGAGACTTACCTACAAACGCAGTGAAGAAATGGCATACATAAATTAACATGAGACCTTCTGTTGGACCATTAATTTCAGGGAGGATTAGGGTATTTGTGAAAAAGCTGAACCAGTCAAACAAGCACAAGTTAGCAATTTTCTAATGAGCATCTCAACAACTTGTGCATTTCTGAGTCAAATTTAATAGAAAAACAGGGAAAAAAGTCAACAACATTAACGCACTTCCAAAAGAGCTATCATCTCCTGCACGATTACAATGGAGCCAAGACCCTCCATTAAAATCCTATTACATTTCATCTACCTACATTAAAATCCTACTACACTTCATCTAATAAGAATTAGAATGATATAACAGATATCATCCAAACATGGAAAAAAAGAGATATAGCGTCCACTCACTACCGAAAAAGCTACTGTCAATTCAACTCAATTTAACCACTACTGATACACTCGTATTATTTTAACATTACATCAAACTCAATCTCAAATCTGACAACAATGTTCTGCTATAGTATCAGAGAGTATTTCATGCAGTGAACCAACAGCATTCATCTAATGAGCATTAGCATTATGTATTCACCAGCAATGTCAAATTCAGACCTTCATTTGTGCCTTTTTATTTCAAGTGGAGATGTTGGGAGTGTTCTGCCAACCAATAATAACATAAGGACTTACTGTTCCCATGTCGCAAAATAGAAAGGGACAGCTGAGATGACCCAGAACCAAAAAGTGTGTCTTCCACACATAGCGGTGCTTCCAAATGCCAAACTTTCAAACTAATAAACAGGAAAAGAGAAAAATTCAAGCAAAGGAAAAACACAATTCATACTATCATCAAATGGTAAGAAGAGGCATACCGCACAGGCCAGTGCATCACATCCTGCCAGGCAAAGAACTCATAATCAAAAGATGTATACTGACAATGGCATGTTTTCGTGAATAGTAAAACTTAGTAAAGTATAATCACCATGATCAAATAGCTCGCCAAGTGGACTGGATGAATTAGTACGTCTTGCTTGTTTCCCATCAATGGCATCAAATGTCTGAATAATGCAAAATAAATAAAACCTGAGCAACTATAGTGAACAAAAGAAAATAACATCTTATAGGTATTGCTACCACATACAGCGCGGGGGGGGGGGGAATGGAAAAAATAGGATAACCACATCATAGATGTATAAAAATCACCGAAATCGACATTCGATATTCCAATATTACCAGTCATCCATATACCTTCACCACATCAACAACTATTATATTAAAAATCAGATTGCTTCTTTCTGTAAGCACATAGCAATACTATCCTATTCAAGCACACACACTTTATTGCTATCATAAAACTAAGAAATAGCTCATGCAATATAGCTACATCTCACCTCCCACTTCTCCCAGGCCCTCGATCAACAAAGAACATATGAGTGGGACATAAAGAAAAACCGGACAAAAATGAAAGCCAACCTGGTATAAGAAAAGAAGCATCCCATGTGCAAAATGCACCCATCTAGGAGGAGGGGTATCTAACTGAGGAGAATAAATCTGCAACAGAAGGCTTTGATATCAAATGAATACCACCGATCCTTCAAACAAAACAATGTTTCCAATGATGATTACTACATGCAAGGTACTGTATAAAGTGTCGATATTACAAAAACTAGTGTTGATTGTGATAAAGAATATGCTACAGCTAAAGATAAGCAGATAGAGGGGGGGGAAATACACTATTCCTTGATGAATCAAATCATAAAAAAGAAGGATATCTTATCATTTCAAACATCCTATACATACAATTAAAACCCACTTACACATCCAAGAAGCGCAGATATGACTAAGAACAAGAATCCTGTAAGAGTAATCTGGAGGGAACCACCAAAGTCAGTACCCACCAATAATAAACAGTCGAAAAAGTAAGCAATCTATGAATAAACTTAATCAATTCACAAGTTTCTTACCATGTTAGGCCTGCATTAACACCCATCACACAAGACATAAACCATATAAACATAAATAAATCAGAACCCAAGAAGACAAGTTAAAAAAGAAATGAAGAGGAAAAACTTTAAAGTCACCAAAAAAGTTTCGCTCTCATAAAAACAAAAGACTTACGGCATCCAAAGAGGGAAAAAAGTAACACAACGGCTCCAATAAGGCTGCAAGATGTATTTTGCAAGATAAGATCGATCAACGCCGCTATATTTGTACTTATGCAGGGAAGCAATGCCATGCTGGCCAATATAACCCATCCTCTAGCACTGAAAAAGCTGCAATAGACAAATAAACACACCAGTAATTTGCATTCATAACAAATAAGTCATTTGAAGCCTGGAAAATAACCAATTTTGATACCGTAATTAGGCCAACGGGTAGTTATTACAGTGAATATAAGCGAATTGGTTATACCCGAATAGCAAGCACAACACAAACGCACCCAACACGATAAAGAATCAATTTTTACAGTCAAAACATAAGAATCAGTTCTACCTAAACAGCAACTAAAGTACGAAAACATTCAACTAAAATAACATGAAACAGGACCAAATCTAACAGTAAAAATAATCAAACCAGTTCCACCCAAAGAGCAAGTACACGAACAGGAGACCAGTCCTTAAAAAAGTAAAAAAGAACAGCATCATCCAGGAAATGGAGTTAGTCGGCAGTGAAGGAGCTCGAATCTCACCAGTTCGCGTCCTCCTCTCTAGCCGCCGGCGAAGGGTTGAGAGGGGCTTGGTGGAGGTGGGTGGCGGTGCTTCCGCCGGAGATCGATGGGACGGCGTGGCGGCGACCGCGAACGGCGGTGAGGACCGGCGGCAGGTGACAGAGGAGGGCGGTGATCTAGGGTTTGTTTTGAGGGCCCAATCTTTATTCGTGGGGCAAGACACCCTTTTATCCACGCTTACATAGTTTACAACATTTTTCGTGGGCAAAAATAAATAAATAAATAAAATATTTTAAGGTATTTTACTATACGTTAAATAAATAAATAATATTTAATTTAATGGGCGTCATCTTTTAATATATATAGTTTAAGTTCGTCAATAAAAAAATTTTCCAAAAAGCAAATCTTAGGTTCTTCTCTCTCTCGAAATATTAGGGTCGTTATATTTATTTTTAAACTTGTTGAAGAAATAAAATATTATCTTCTTGCTGTTAAAAAAAATATGTGTATTTTCTGAAAAAACATGTTTTCTTAAATAAAATAAAATAAAGTGTTTTAGAGAGCAATACAAGGTCAAAATTTACAATTCGCCTTGCACAACTCTAATGGCACCACGTGTCCTTAAACGGGCTTGCCGTTGGGACTTTCCCCAATCAAACCAACTACCTGGTGTCCACAACTTTGCTCCAACTAATTGCTAATAATCTCATATCATTCTTTTTAAGTTTAAGGTAGTCTAATGAAATTGTGTAATTAAAAGCATGTGGCAAAGAAGTTGCTCATATAAAATTGGCATGGTTAACCCAATCTCATCTCCTTCTGTTCTTTCAAGCCATCAAAACTCAATCTTTGGTCGATACAATCGAACTTTTCATTTTGAGTAAATATTGAATTTTGATTGACTGGAATGGGTGTTCTTCTGGATCATATAATAGAATATGCAAGTTATACCGGGTTAATATATACAAATTGGAGTGGCTACCACAAATATATATATATATATATATATATATATATATATATATATATATAGGAAAAAAATACCTTAGGCATGACTACCGAAAAAGTTCCTGTATTGGACGACCAAAATTTGTTTTCTTAAAAAATAAAAAACTTCCCTCTCCCTCCCACTACCATCCACACCGCTGCCGCCCTCATCGTTTACTGCCGCCATGCTCCCTCGTCGGTGCTTGTGCCCACTGCCAAGCCCTCGCTTGTGCCCTCAGCCCTGTCAACATTGCCAAGGACCTTCGCCGCGCTCACGCTTGATGCGTCGCCGTCATTCTTCCTTGCCGAGCATAGGCATGGGCATGGTGGAGGAGCAAGGGCTGCGGCACCGCAGGTGTAGGTGAGGTGGAGGGCAGCAGCGCGGGTGTGGGAGCGGGCATAGGTGCGGTGAGGAATGGCGTAGGCGTGAGCGGGACACGACAACCAGCAAGGGGGTGGGGGTGCGGCGGCATGAGCAAGGTCGCGAAGGGGCACGAGCGAGGGGCGGCGACCCGGGCAAGGGCACGGCGACGAGGGTAAGGGCATGGGCACAGCAGACGGTGGCAGCGGGCGAGGGCAACAACTGCTGATTGGACGGATAGTTTTTTTTTTAAATAGATCTTAGCCAGCAGTATAAAATAGCCTAGATTGGGGCAACTGCATGGGTAAAAGAAAGGCAAAAAGGAGTAGAGTAAAGAAAGGAGGCATTTGAGGGTAGAGAAGCTGCAGTTCATGCAAAGTTTGCATTTTGGCCGATCGATGCAAAATTTATATTAGGTGGATGGGACTGAGGACGAAAAGTGGCTATTAGGACATGTACGAGGGGAGTCGTTCTCTTGACTCAAAATTTACCCCATGAATTAAGTAGAGTTTTGCTGAACTCCTAATTTAATTTATTTAATGTTAAATTTACAAAAATATTTAGTAGCAACAATTGTAATATAAGAATATATGAGCAAAATGTAAATCCAGTCATTTATTTAAATTACATAATTATATTTTTTTATCATCAGATTATTCTTTTAATACAAAAAAATACTAGGTATTACCGATACTAATTTTTCTTTAAATTTCTTTATATTTTAGTGATTCAAATTCGAGTTTGCTCCATTTATATTTATTCATGTATAGTTTTTACGGGGGATTTATATTTTGAGAACTTAAGATATTTTAATTTGTCATCTTTTTCACGTAAATACAATAGTCATAGTTTCTTTTTCTTTTCATAGTCATACATTAAAACTTCGTACTTTTATATACGATTGTAATAATTAAGTCATACTCCATTCTCATCTTGACAATATATTTTCCAAGAGAAACGTGTACATGTCATGAGAATCTTTTTCTTTTGTAAAAAAGTCTCCGAGTTTATCCCACCCAAGCCTAAAGTTACTTCAACTTTTGACTTTTGAGTCAACCTTTATACAATGATGCTAGAATCGGTGTTAACCGGATTGGCTCGGTTGAGTCAGCTAAATTCGATAACTTTTGCATTGAAATTTTTATTTTTGACTGAATCGGTAAATTCCGTTCGTGACTCGTCTAAGTCAAAGCGATTCAGGCCGATTCTTAGCCCGCATTCACGCGGAATTAAACTTGATTTATTTTCACTTAAGTCTAACTTTTATTAAAGGATGATCAGACGAGAATTACCCATTGAAGGTCAAAATAGTAAACCAAACAACAATAAAATATTTTCAAAGTCTTTAATAAGAGAGAATGCACACCGCAGCTTCCCTCCTATTCTTCAAAGCAATTGGTGTTGTGGAAGGTGACTGAAAAAGTGATGCCCAACCTTTTGCGGCGACTCAGCAGCGACAACTGATTAATGTTGTATGGGGGTTTATTTTTTGGAAAGTTTTGGTAAGAGACTAAGAGTACAATTTCTTAGATCTTATTCTTAAAAGATGGCATTTAAACTTTGTAAAAAAAGTCTGATTTGAAACTCCAATCTTATTTTCTATATCATTTTTGAACTTGTTTATCTTTAAACTTTAAAAGATGAAACTTTGTTTGATTTTCTAAAGATATAAATTAAGAATAAGAATCATTGTGGGTCACTTTGATTTGTTGCATCTTTTTATTCTTGTTCTTAAAACAAACAAATTCATGCTATTGAAAGTTGGCATTTTTAAACATAGTCATTTTGAGTTATGCTACACTATGGTTGTTTTGTAGGATAACAATGGATGTGGGTAGGGAATATGGTAAACCATTGGATCATTTGAAGAAAAAGGTAATGTTAAAGGTAATGGTTACAAGATAAACCACTGGACCATATGATAAACTTCTGTGACAAGATTGCTAATGGTGTACATCATCTTAAACAACACTTAGGCAATGTTAAAGGTAATGTTGTTGATTGTAATAAAGTCACAGATGAGGTACGTATAAAAATGAAAGATCATTTTGAGAAAAAGGTTGAATTGAGGAACAATAAGGGATCGTTGAAGGATGAGATAGGATCATTTGGTTTAGAAAGTTCAGATGAAGAATTCCGAGAAGTAGATCCTGAGATTACTGAAAAGAATGTCCACAGCAGTATGCCTAAAAGTAAAAGAAAATATGGTTACTTCGAAAAAGTTATTAGATTGGGTAAGGGAAAACAAGTTCTATAGATAAGTTTGTCGACCCACAGCCCACATGAATTTGCATCAATAAATCTCCATCCGATGAGTTATAAATAAATCAAACTGCTGGACTGACCCCATAGTGACTTCAGCTTATATTCAGACTAAGCAACATATCACATCTATGGCAACAGAATCATCCATGGACAATAGTAGCAGGAGCAATGAACATTTATTTACCACTGGAACCGCCATAGCCACAATCTTATACCGTCCACAAAACTGGTTCTATTAAAAAACCAGCTGTGCCAAGTAGCTCGGGGATGATCAAATCGAAGGATCGTTGGTCCCTCCCTCAACATCCATTCGGATTAACCCTTACCAGCCCCTGGCTTCCCGTTTCAGCAGCTTATACACTGCCTCGGTGGATCAAACAAGAGCACTCAATCTTCCCAATTATTTACATGTCTGATCAATTCAATCTGCCACTAATTGCTAAAAATGATTGAAAAAAAAGACCAACTTCTCATCGCTGCCACCAGTTTTTTAAAAACCATGCAGAAATTACTAAGGATTTGTAGGAGCTTGAGTTTTCCTCAATCTTCCCCGTGTGACACGAATTGCCTCTTCCATGACGATCTCCGGTGGAGAAGGGTGGTTTCCATTCCCATTGGTCACAGCGAGGGTATCACTGCTCTGTGTTGTGCCTTTTTCAAGTGTTGCTGGCTGCTGATTACTGCTCTCTGGTTCACTTTGAGCCGGTGGTCGCGCCTGGTGAAAGGCTGCAGGTTGTTTGGAAGATGGAGGGTCTGCATTTTTGCTGGGCTCTTGCTGCTTAGCTGTTGCAGCAGAAGTGGAAGCGGTTCGCAGTGTGGAATGCTGGGACTGCTGTGAAGTGGCAGGAGGACAAGTGGAAAGCTCAGCAGCTGGACGAGTTGAAGGGTCGGGAGGAGGACAAGTGGAAAGCTCGGCAGGTGGACGATTTGAAGGGTCGGGAGGAGGACGAGCTGAAGGATCAGAAGGTGGAGGTCTTCGCACTCCAGATTGTTGCTGTTGTTTTTGCTGCTATTGTTAACAATGCAATTAAAGAATTCAAATTTCAAATATGAGTAGAAGACAATTTTCTACTAAACCATTTATCATCCAACTCAAAATTCTAATAATCATGTAACATGATCCTATAACTTAAACTAAATCATGTAACCACGACTGTACTAAAGCACATTACATGCAAGAAGAGGTGTTTGAAACATACAGAAATCTAAATCCGTGTTTTTTAGCAGCTTCAACTAGAATGATTGCAAGAAGAACAAGGCTTATCAACAAGATACAGCCACATATACAACCATCATTCTGTTCAAAAGGTTTGCATAGCTGTTCTCATGACATGCTGGGAAGAATCTCAAATGTTTCAAAGTCCTTAAAAGTATCATGGAATAACACTTCCTGAGGCACAATTAGGATTACTTATATGAGAAGACATAGAGTCAGAATTTTTACGCACTGGTGAAGGTTGGTGTGCTGATGGTGACTGAGATGCCACATACTGAAGAACTTCAAAAACTCTTGTCTGACCATAGGTTGCAGCCTTCTGCCAGTATATCACTATCAAATCTCCAGCCCTTGTTCTCAACTCCATCAAGTTTCGGTCAATTTCTGTTTCATGCTTTGCAACATATGGCCTCAGAAATGATCCATAAACATATGTTGTGCCCTAATAACATTAAAGAAAATTAGTTCATATCAAAGTCACGACACAGATAGTAGTTATCTTAAGAGTGCGAAATCCCAACAGCATACCCTTGTCTTAGGAAACCACAAATACACAAAGAATGCCAATTTTGCTTCACTATACATTGGTAACCTGCAGAAATTAAAAAGGTAAACACAAGGTATCACGATCGAGTATTGATTACCAATTGGCACATCACATAAATAACGATAAAATGACCAATACTTCAGCTAGTGAAAGCCAGAAACCAACAAAAGCTAATAACCATAAAAGATAATTCAAGTAGTCAAGGCAGTTTTTTTTTCACCATGAAATGAAGATATCTCCAACCCTCTCAAAAACAGTCAAGGCAGCAACTAAGATCCTGAAAATTCACATCATCAAAATCTGCACGAGAAGTCTCAGGCACATTAAGCATTACATCAACTTATGTTCTTATACCATTATACCCACCAATATTGACACCAAAATCTCAACTGTTCAATATCTGGTTTGTTCATTTCTACCTCCTTGAAGCACTCATATGCTGGGTATGCATAGCCAAGAGCCATTCTGAAGAGAACAATAAAATAAAAATGTATCCAGTCCAGACTTTAAAAACAAAATAACAAAAATAAAATAAAAATAAAAAAATAAAATCTTTAACATACAAAAGCCCTCTTGTAAGAAATGAACCTATCATTTTTCTCCTTGCTGCACAATGAAAGCCATTTTTTGTCAGTGAACATTCTTCTCTACACCTTTAAAATATAACAAATGTAAAATTTTAACAATACATAACAGAGAATACGTATTGTAGGCATCATATTAATGTCAGCAACCATGTTAGTTAATCTTTCATGTTTTCATTAAAAGGGAACAAGATTTCTTCTATCCAAAATTGATTGGGATGATAAAGATAATGGCCAGGAAATGAACAACGAGAAAGAGTACATAATTCAATGGCCTTGCCTACCACTTGACATGTGAAGGAAAGACCGCATTATAAGCCTCAACAACAAATGAAAAAGTTATACATCACCCACATTTATCCCTCACCCCATGATCTCATTCCTATTTGTTACTTGAATTGAAAGAACATCAGAACCATACAGTCTCTTACCAGTAACAGAAAATTTCACAAAAACGTTCCACAGAAACAAATTAATCCCTCGTAAACAAATGAATAAATGAAATTACCGAACTTAAATGCTTCATAATGCTCGGCAGTTGGCATACAGCCTATAAGGAACACACAATAGTAACCTTTACAACAAATCTCAAAGAACAGTGATATTTTTTTATTCCTTATAATTGGCCACGCTATCTTTACTTCCAAATCAACCAATTTTACATAAACTACTCTGTCAAAGTAAATATCATTTCGTCCCCTTTCCTAACAGCTTGAGATCATCATCATTTAGTTGGCATCCTCGCCCCCTGATAAACAAGCAAATTCCAACAGCTAAAATAATTCAAGAACCCACATTGCTCCCCTGTCCCAACCAACAATACAACACCAACTACCATATCAAGAACATGATTTTTTCTCAACAAATAAACTACGAAGAAACAAAAATACATCAGAATCAATCCAAACAAACCAAACGCAATTCAAAGCATCACACTCAATACATTAAAAAAAAATGCACCTTTTTTTGCACCAAGAACCGTTAACGACCGACAATGCCGACGATCCCAGAAGTTGATCAAAGCTTCAAGCTTGAGGGAAGCATCAAACAGACGGCCGAAGGGGTTCGGCGGCTCGTCGGAACCGTCGCAACGTTACGATTCCGGCGAGCTCCGGTGGTCGGCGCCGCCGTCGACGACGCCGCCGCTGACTTCTTCGTCGGAGATACTTATCCTACAAAGCTACCGACTTTGAATCTGGTTTGTCTTCTCCGATGGGTTTTGTTCTTGAAAATGCTTTATCCTATCCATATCTATTTATCTATTTATTTATTTTATTTATATTTATCGATTAGCGTCTTGATCCTCAAATATAATGGTAATAAGTTGTTTATTTAGTTTTTAATAATACTCAGAGCTAAATAGCTGTTTATAAAAAAAAGGTTTTTTGGTGTCATTATACAATTAATTAACTTCTATCAAGGCTTGTATGTGGTGCACAATAATCTCAATATGTATATTATGAATTTTTTTATTTTTCTTTTTTCTTCATTAATTAGTTGGGGTAAAAATTAGCATAAATCTAACTTTTTTTAAGGAATGTATGGAGAGATGGTCTACATTTGGTTAGACAATGTGTAGTTTAAGCCGAAAATAATTAGATTGAGGATTGAGTGTTAAAGAGATAAAGAATATTTGATTGTAATTATTTAGCATTTTCTGTTGGACGTGAAGTTTGCCCATTTTTAATAAATAACATCTGATTTGAATCAAAATTATTATGGGATAATAAAGTGAAGGGAAAGAAGTATTGTTTTTATGAATATAAATGATTATTATTAATATATTAATTATGATGGAATGTTACTAATATGGTAAACTCGGTATAAACTTATTAATTGTACCGGGTTATCGATCTAAGCACTGGAGAATTGATCACAAGGAGTTAATAATTAGTGCATAAATAAAATTAGCGAGGGGCACATGCTTGTTAGGGGCCACATGCCTGTGAAGAAGATTGTACTTTTAAATTTCTTTGATCCTGCAATCTTCTTTAGAGGCACGCCCATTGGGCACATTGCATCTGACTTAAAACACGGATAAGAAGCATAATTTATGGTCTTATTCCCAATAAGGAAGTCCAAATGTAAGGACCATACATATATATATATATATTGGCTACGGGTCAAACGGGCTGGTACACATAATGTATGATGCAGTGATAAACAAATGGATAAATATAGAACTTGTATGTACTTGATATCGAAAACTCCACATTTTATCCTTATAAATAAATACATTTTCTTTATATAACAAAAAAAAATGAACAGGAGTCTCAGATCTGTGTCACTCCCCATGAGAAAAAAATGATACTTCATTTAGTCATTGAATTGTTTGACGATGGCGACTAATTTATATCACACCATTGTCACCACACATAGATTCAAATGCTCAATAACATAGCAGTCAGTGAAAACTAGTATGTATTTTTTCATCCTCCAAATTAAGTCCAAACACAAGAATTTACATCTGCTTGATAGGTTTCGTGCTCTAGACAAGAAAATGTTCTGAACTTGGTCAAGCAAACCAGAAATTCCATGCGTAATCTCAATATATTATTAAATAATCTCATCTTTTAATTATTTAATTATTTTATTTTACCAAACTCAACGTTGACCACATTGTCAACATTTGGTTTATAACCATTTGGCAAAAAGGAAGCACCTTTATATGAGATACTTGTGCAATATGTAGGATTGCTAATTGAGTGAATCAGCTCGTGAGCATTTAGTATTCGATTTGGCTTAACTCGATTCAAAACTCGACATTTAAATGCTTGACTCGAACTCGAATCTTACGAGCCGAACTTGAGCAAGGTCATGTTCGACTTGACTTGACTCGGTTATAACTTGAAATCGACTCAAACTCGACTCGTAGCTCGACTCGGTAAAATAATATAATAATATACTCTTTATATTATATTATATTATATTATATATATATGTAATATAATAATAAAGAAGCAAGATAGTTGAGATGGTAAGTATTCACCTTGATGACTTCGAGGTTGTGGGTTCAAAACCGCATTGGCCTCGTTTCGAGTTAACGAACGAGCTGGCAAACGAGCTCATAAAAATTAAGTAGTTTAAGTATATTCGAGCTAGTAGTTTAAGTATATTCGAGCTCAAGTCGAACTCGTTCGATCCTGAGCCAAGTTCGAACACATATTGAGCTCGGCTCGCTCGCTCAATTAACACCCCTAAATATATGCAAGTAAAAGTGCAAGTATATTTTATTTCTAACGAAGGCAATAATAAATATTTTGGCCAAATCAAAATATTTTGTACAGTAATATTCATGTTAACTGCACCAAACCTCTTTTGTTTTTCCTGTCAAAGAGATTTGGGAGCAATAAGCTAATGGCCACTAAATAGAAGGCCAGAAAAATCAATATTTTTAAAATTTTGTAATTTCTCACAATTTTCTTACATAATTCAGACTTTATCCTAACAGAACAGAAAGAGATTAGGATCCTACTTAACCATGTTAATTATTTATCTCTTCGGACAAATGGACAATGGTCACAACGATGATTGTGTCCCACTAGGTCGAAAACGGGGATTTGTTGGATACAAATAGCACAAACGGCAACCGGTCATTATTGGACGCTACCATCTTCTGGTCCGACGGGCCCGCAGCGGGTCTTCTTCTTCGTCTAGCGTCCCTCGTCGCCACCGCCGCTGCCGCTGCCGCCGCTGCCGCCGCCTCCTTCGTCGCTGCTCGGTTCTCATCGGCGGAGATCTCCTATATACAGTTTCAGGTTTTAAGGTATGATTTCCTTGTTCTGCTGTTTCTCTTTTTGTCTTGAATGGTTCGGTCGTTTTTCCGGATTCGTTTTCGGTTAGATTGTTGCCATGTTAACTTTGAATGATGTTAGTGTCGGGATTATTGGAGGTTTTTTGGTAAAAAGATGTAACCTTTGGCATTTTTTCTTAGTTTGTTGTAGCGGATAAAGGGGTATTTCTATATTAATTTTGTGGATTATTGGATGGATTCCTCCGTTTTGTTTGTATTGGTATGGTTTAGGTTTAATGATACTAATTCATGGATTCTATGTGATTTGATGGCAAAAAGGTGCAGTTTTTTGTCAATTTTCCTTGGATTATTGAATTATATTATAATTCCGTACCGCACATTGATTTTGCAAAATTTTGGAGGTCTTTCTCCATTTTGATTGGATCGTTTCACTTGAGCTTTGTTGAAGCTAATTTGTGGATTCGTCCAGATTTAATGGTATAAGGTGCAACATTTACCTCAATTTTAAGCATTTGTAGGGTAAATTTTGATTTTGAATCTGATACAAACGCAATGTTGAGCGTGTCAGGATTGGCAAGTAAGATAGGAAAAGGAATAAGGAAGAGGCGAGTTGAACACAGGGGCGGGTAGAAGAATTACAGGAAAATATGAATTATGTACGATAAGAGAGGAGATTTATAGGACCATTTCCACATATTTATTCGCTTCCAAGTATCTACGCACATTAAAGATCTAACCATATCTTATAGTCAAGCAACTAAGATAGAGTGAATAATGAAGCTACCATTATTGAAATCTACTAGCTACATCCATTATTTGCGCAACAAAACTCTGATATGCTGGCTTATCAACAACTAGCTGCACCATTATTTACCTGTATTCTGGCTTATGCTATGAGCTAAGAGAAATTAAGCAAAGTGTTCTTCCTTCGTTTCCTTTTTTTTTCTTTTAATCTAGCTCTATTTGAGTTATCCTATCATCTCTGGTCAAGTCTAAAAACATGAAGCAGTAGTTCTAAGCTTTGAGCGAGTCGTTGCTTTAAGAAGCATCATGTAATCCATGGGAAAATAAAAGCTGAATAAAATGAAAGAGAATTGCATCTATGACAATATAATTTTTTATTAAATTGAATGCTATCCTTTATTGCAAAATGTTTTCTGCAGCTATTTAGCTCTTTAAGTAGTGCCAGTTGTGTACCTGTCTTAAATAATTAGAACCAGCACTTGCATTTATCCTTTAACATTAAGGCATAAGCCCTAAACCCTAAACCCTTATTAGATTTGCAATCTTCTTTTAAGTCAATGGTTTTCTTACTTGTTTGAGAACTTTCCATGATAATTACTTGTCTAAGCTTACGCTACTGTACTTTTTGTTGTCTGTGGGGAAATAGGTAATGGACTATTTATTTGGGAATTTTTTTTTCATTATTGATATCAAGTTTTTTTTAAAAAAAAAAACATAAAATAATGATTAAGTTTCTCTTGTTTTTACCCAAACATACTTTTTATTTCAGTGGAAAGGTTATGGGAGAATCACTTGAGAAGCTAGAGTCTCAGTTAAATCAGAAAAATGTTATCTGGAAACAGGAGCTAGAGAAGCATCAAGCTCAAGTTGATGATTTACAAAACAAACTTCAAGAGGTGCAAACATCCATGCAAGTTTCTGAGGAAAATGAGAAGGAAATACAAGTTCTTTTGAGACGGGTTAAAACTACTGCTACTTTGCTCGCCTATTTGAAATCTAAGGCGAGAATTCTGGCAGTCCCTCATTTAGCCCATGCATCTTGTGGGATTAAGCATCAGGATGGTGTGGGCTTCATTGATAAAAATGGAACGCCATTGTCGAGTTGGTCTAAAGAAGTTGATCTTTCTTCATTTGCAAACTTAGATGCAGATGCGAGGCTAGGTGTTGAAAACCAGAATGGTGTATTTGATGAGCATGACGTGATTTATATTGGAGAGACTTTAAGATCAGTGAGACTGGTAGCTGATGTAATGGAAGGATTGGTTAAGAGGGCTATTATGGCGGAAGCTGAAGCAGCTGTTGAGAAGGAGAAGGTTAGCTTAGGCCTTGAAGAAATAAATAAAAAATCTCTTCAGATAGAGACAATGTCTACCAAAGTGGAAGAAATGGAAAAATTTGCATTTGGTACTAACACTATCCTAAATGAGATGCGCCAAAAGGTTGAAGACATGGTTCAAGAAACAACACGACAAAGGCAAAGAGCTGCAGAAAATGAGCAGGAGCTTTGTCGAGTGAAGCAAGAATTTGATTCCCTTAGATCTTATGTTAGCAGTCTCATTAGTGTACGGGAAACCCTTATTTCATCAGAGAAACAATTCCAGACGATGGAAAAGCTCTTTGAGAGGTTTGTTTATGGGTGTATTAGGCATATCAAAACTGCCTTTATCATATATACTAGGTTGCGTTTCATTTATGCATTTTTTGCCTTTTACCTATTGTTTATGTTAACTTGAGTCCGATCTTAACAAATATGTTCTTGTAGCTTACTTGTTTTTCTATTGATTTCAACTTTTAAGATGCCATTAACCATATTGTTTCAGCCTTAAGTTTGTGCTGGGATTTATGTGTTATTACCATGTTGATTGCAAAATCAATTGTTTGAGTGTTATTGATGGCTTGACTTAATTCATGCTTGTTGCTTCTGGAATGGGAATAGTTGATAAAATATGGCATTCACTTTAAAACGAGCTCATATCAACTATTTTTGACAGGCTTGTTGCAAAAACTACCCACTTGGAGGGAGAAAAGATGCTGAAAGAAGCCGAGGTACAGAAGCTAATGGCTGAAAATGTGAGGCTGAGCACTCTCCTGGACAAGAAAGAGGCACAGTTACTCGCGATGAATGAGCAGTGCAAGATGATGGCTCTTAATTCTCATGGCTTGTAGGTTTGTGTTTGTGTACATGGCTGGATTTTTTGAAGTGTTCTAAAGTGTTCATCTCAGGTCGGTGTAGTATATTTGTCTCTGCTGCTGTATAATTTGATGGTTTGACGGGTAAATGGCCATTTGAATTGTTCCATTTCATGATCCCCTTCGGCTGTGTCTGGACTCTGGATAAACTTTGTGTGGACCAATTTGATACACTTCATCCGGAAAGCTCTTGTAGCTCAAAGGTGCATTTCATGTCTGTTAAGAAATAAATTGTTTTCTCTATCACGTTATGTTCCCTTCTGAACAACTTTTATCAGGAAGGTGTAACCTAAGGGGAACCGAGGCCCTCCTTCTATCAGCAATTCTAGCACTTAAAGTCCTCGGTAACTGCCGCCAATGCTGCAGTCGTGCTGCCGTCAGTAACCACAGGCAATGCCGTCGCCACAATGCTGACTATTCCCAACGTAGCGATCATGCATGCCAGCCGCTACCCAAACCGGGGTGGGCGGGGACGGCAACCAAATAACTATGTTAGGAGTATATATGATTGAATTTGATCGAAAGAAGATGTTCAATTAAAAACAAAAAATTTTAAATTAATGACATTGTTGGCATTTTTAAACTTCATTATAAAATATCATTAAAAATTATTAAATGTAATACATACAAACAATAGATTTTTAACTTTAAAAATTAATGTAACATTTGTTTATGAAAATATTTTTACAAGAAAAAAAACTTTAATTTTTATGTTAATGGACCTGAGAAAAACTAAGAACAATAAAAGAGATAATGGGCATATAAATAAAATATTAGTATTTTTGAGAAAAAATATATTTTTAATGGAAAGATAATCAGATAATGCAATAAATATGAAATGAAAATAAATTTTTTATCTTTGCCAAATTATGATTACATCTGTTGAAAAATTTTGACGTTAATTGATGGACATGGACAATGCAGAGGTCCAATCCGACTTCAATATTGTCTCTCCTATCCTTAACTTTTATTTTCATACATTAGTGTCATTAAGAAAATAGACAAAGCATTGTTTTTGACTTTTTTTATCACTCATCTAAGCACACACCACCTGATAAGTATATTGGGCTAAGAGAAAACTAAATTATAAAGTCATCAGAGAAAAACTATAGTAGCCATCAATTCACAACAAGAAGCAAGAAAAATAACAATGATCGGTGACTAAAGAAGAATATACACTAGGTATATATAATAAAGAGAGAATATGCACTATCTATATTGTCCTTTAAGGAGGGAATTAAGGATTATATATATATATATATATATATATATATATCAAATAGGTTATTACTTTTTATTTAAAAATTTTATATTTATAATATTTAAAATAAATTATAAATAAGTAATTATAAATACATTTTATATTATAAGACGATTATCTTAAATGTTGGCGTCATATTTATCAGTTTTGTATACTTTATATTATAAGTAGGTGTAGTCATGTTTATTAAATGTCATTTTTATTAAATTTTTATACTATCATGTTTATCAAATTTTTATAATTCTATATAACTATATTGTTATATTTATCAATTATCTGCAAATAATTATAAAGGAAAGAAGAAAATAATCAATACGAATAAATATGTAATAATAAACTATTAGAATTAGGGGAAGAAGGTTCACCGGCAATGAATGAGAAGATAGAAAAATAGGAAGACCAAAATTTTTTTGGTTAGACGTATAGAATTAGTTAAATATTTTATTCGATTAAATCTAGAACCAGAACACGTGGTTTTGTCCCTATTGCCAATTCTTCTTCCCAAGTTGATGAGCCTAGAATTAACCATATAGAAAAAAAACACAAAATTTTATTATTAATAAATTATTAGGTGTGTACATAGCATTAATCACAATGAGAAAAAGTTGAAACAAGAAGAACTAAAAATATAGGAAAAGTAAAAATAATTATCCCTGTATATAATATATAATAGGTTATTACTAGTGCATAGCGAAACACTTATATTTTTTCTAAAAAACTATATTGTTAAAATTTAATATTAAATTAATAAATAATTAATTATAAATAGAGTTTATATTATTAATTCAACATGATTTTCTTAGACGTTAACGCTATATTTATCAATTTTGTATATTTTATCTCAATGTAGTCATGTTTGTTGAATGTCATGCTTATTAAATTTTTCTACAATTATGTTTATCAAATATTTATAATTTTGTATAATTGTTTTATGAATAGTTACAGGGGAGAGAATATGATGATGAATAAAAATAAAGATTTACCGATATAATATTTTGAGTTTATCTTAGGCCAAAAAACTGACTAATATTCAGAAATTTCATTCTCATGTACATTATATTGTCTCCTTCGACGCCTCCCTGTAACAGGTATCATAGTCTTTTCTTCTCAATGAATTTGATTAATGTCATTTTTTAATAATTAATTAAATGGGAAATTGTTGTATTTTGTGAGTGACCAGGTTTCGAAATGCGTAACAAACTTCATAAAAGGTGTGAAGGTGACAAAGATGAGAACGAGAATCCGCCGTTTTCATGGGCGACCAAGAAGAAAGCTCAAATCCACCGTCTCGAATACCTGAACAGCAAAGGCATAACGACAATTCCAGGTTATCTACAATGCAAGAAGTGCAATAATGTATTTCAAGCGACTTATAACGTACACACAGAATATGCCAGAGTGGTCGAGTTTCTAAAAGCTAACGAAGGAAGGATGCATGATCGCGCTCCGAAAGAGTGGATGAACCCTACTCTACCAACATGCACCAGATGTGGTGAAGCTGCTGCAAGACCTTCGTTCCCAAAGAGGAAGAAGTTCATCAATTGGCTTTTTTGTTTTTGGGGCAGTTGCTGGGTTGTTGCACTCTCAACCAGTTGAAGTACTTCTGCAAACAGACCAAAAATCATCGGACTGGTGCCAAGGATCGAGTTCTCTATCTCGCCTACCTTGACATTGTTAAGCAGCTTGACGGTAAAAACTAGTCGTCTAGTTTTTGAATAAGTATTCCCAATTCCTTTTTTTAAATATATTAGCTAGGTTTTATTTAGCTGTTTGATTTTATTATTATTATTATTATCATTATTATTATATATGTATAGATATTCGTTCTTTCTTTTCATTTGTTGTTTATTTCTGATCGAGCTATGCATCTTGGAATTATATGCTTGCATGATGGTTATGTTTATATATAAAATAAATTAAATTAGTATAATCCATCTCTTTATTTAATAGATGTCCACTTTTATCAAATCATTATAATTTATCTCATTATTAATCAACAATCTCGCTTATCTATAAAATTAAATTAAAGTATATCTCTAATATTTAGCAATGCCTATAGTTTATACATACCCGCTAAGAAAAACTCTCATGTTGCAATATTTACGCCCATTCAAATCATGGAGATTTACTAAATCAAGCGTATTATAAGAACACATACAAGATCTTCTATACCATAATAATTGAACTCCGCACCGATGAACATTTTTGGACGCTAGGAGGCACCTTCAATTTTCTGGTTATGGAAGGAAGCCCCTAGTTTTCCAGCTACCAGAAAGTGGGAAACCATGTTGGAGGTATTGTCAAAACAATGAAGCAAGTCACATGAGTGATACTCTTGTATATAATATATATATGTGTAAGCATATGAAGTTAGAGAAACATGCACCCAAAGCTTAATTACTTAACCTCGACTTTGAATTTCCCAGACCGAAAGAGTCTAAAACTTTGCTTTCCAAAATCAAATAGGATTATGGGTATTGCTTTGATTGGCATGAGACATGCAAAGCAGTTCATCCAGAGGTCGTTGAAGAGAGACCGCGGATCGTCTCCAATGGTAGACGTTCCAAAGGGTTACTTTCCAGTTTATGTTGGAGAGGCGCAGAGAAGATTTGTGGTGCCAATCTCCTTGTTGAAAAAGGCTGCCTTCCAAAAACTGTTGATGGAAGCAGAAGAAGAGTTTGAGGTCGATCACCAAACCGGAGGACTCACGCTTCCTTGCCATGAAGACATTTTTGTTGCTCCTCTCATCTGAGATGTATATCTAGTAGTTCTTGATGAGCATGAAAAGAAACGAACATGATCCATGTTGTTATCATGTAATAACCGTCTACGTTGTACATTTTTTTCTTGCTTGTATTTTATTTCAATAAAATCTTTTTGGTTTAATATCGACCATGCATTCTTACGCCATATTGTATGCATTCAGCGAGTCTGGGACGTACTAATTAAAAGTTTCCTTGGTGCAAATATTGTATGATCGATTAACCATGCACCACAGCCCTAGTTATTAACTTGCATATAATTCATCTAAGTAATAGTTTTTCAATCATTCATTTATTTTTAAGAGAAAATACCAAATTAAACGATATAAATTCTGTTCTTTGACCTTGCAGTGAGGTGCGGGTGATGTTAGTAATGATCAATTTATTCAATTTGGAAAATAAATTAGATACGTTGGTGGTAGTATATATTGTACACTTGAAGAAATGGAACATTTTTGTGGGATACTTTATGATCTGTACTGATCAAATATTTATCAGTAAATTCCTTGATCAACAACTACATATTCTGCATTCAATCAAAATCAAGAGGCAGTGAAAAATCTAACTTCTTATACAGGAAATTAGCAGTGCAATTCTGAGATAAGGTTGTAGATGAATGTACACCAATAAATATAATATTGCATTGATCTCGTCAATATTTTCTTCCTTTTTTTTTTGGAAGATCTTATCTTTCTCTGTCCATGACTCCATATAAATCAAAACAGCAATGCCCCACGCATCATAAATATCATTTCTTCTCCTATCCTCCACCAGAGAGAGGTGGGATTCATAATATAGTCGGGGGACATTCATCTTCCCCAGTGACAAGACCAGACTGCTATGATAAAAGCAGCTGTTCTTCTTCATGCACATGCAATTGCCCTTCAATTATATACACAAAAAAATGGTTGCCGCCCGCCCACGGTTTCTCCGGTCTGTATGCAACTTGTGAGACGATCATGTCTCCGGCTGCATGCAAGTTGGGGATATGCCATTGCAATATATATATATATATATATATATATATATATATATATATATATATATATATATAATGCTTGTGCTTTCAACAGTCTATCTCCATCTTTCTTTCAAAGTCTATCCAAAGTGTTTATTCAACATCTAATTTGTTAGTTCACTGTTGATATATATATATGGAGTTGTTTTCCATCAGAGTCGTGGGCATCAATATTGTTCGTTTCATGGGGATTACTCAAGCCAAGCAGGCCATCCAAAGAGCTCTAACCAGGTCAGATGGGTCGTCTCCATCTTCATCTGTTCCAAAGGGCTACTTCCCAGTTCATGTTGGAGAGACAGAGAGGAGATTTATGGTGCCAATCTCGTTCTTGGGTAATGCTTCGTTTCAAAATCTTCTAAATAAGGCAGAAGAAGAGTTTGATGTTGATCATCAAATTGGTGCAATCAAGCTTCCTTGCGACGAACACGCCTTTCTAGCTCTAATGTCCACTCATATTTCCTAGTTCATTCTATCTACGATCTGAAGTCCCGGTACAAGGAGATTTTGGGGTTTAACCATCAATCTGCTTCTCCAAATTTCTTTTAATAAAAAAATATTTGTGACCTCCCTTTAGTAATTTTGTGATTTATGATAATATTTTTAGATTTTTTTGCAAAATGTAACCATTAAAAGTGGAAACTAATTCGCAGCGGGAGGCGATTTCGGTCCGACGTGAATGGGCTTACGTCGGATAATTTTGAAACTTGAGCATCATATTAAATACTTATGCATTTATTATAATAAAATTTATCCTTCAGAATATTAATGGAGCTATATAGTTATATCTACTAACATTATTTGGAGCTCTGTATTAATGGAGCAGTCGCGAGACTCTTATTAATAACAGGAGAACTCAATATTAACCTATGATTAAAAGATTAGAAGTAAGAGATGAACCAATCAAAATATAACGTAATAAAAAATAAAAATCAAATTATTATAGTTTATCTTCTCATTTAAGTAGGATCTATCTTTAAAGTCATCTAGAATCTATATATATATATATAAGATGTTAGATTATTATATCTCATAATTAAATGAGTGTTGGTCCATAAAATTAAAATTTATTAGTAGTATAAGTTGCGCATAACATCTTACCTAGTTAATGAAATATCGTAAAATTATTTGCACATGTCGAAAGATCCTAGGGATGAATTATATATAAAATTTTAATTTAGTTAACCACTTTTATCATAATAAATAATAAAACCTATCAATTTCTACTTAATCCAGGGCATTTATACCTATCATTAACTTGATTAAATCCCTCAAGGGACTTGAGGGGAGAAGTTGAGTTTATAGTTGATACCAAGCATATTCTTCACTAATATCATCGATGAGATAAAATACAACGTATCCCCATCGAGTATATCTAGCGTTAGCACAAAAACTACTTGGTGGGATCATTGCATGCACACACACCTTCTACAAATATAAATGTCATACAATAAAATTTCCCTTGTTCATTTTGTACCTTATGTGATGCAGTTTTCATTAGGAGAAGACACAAGAGTGGAAAATGGGGATGAGTGGTCTTATTTCTAATCGTCCATCTTTATATAAAATCGTAAACTGCATGAACTGAATACCAAGAATCCATCCAAATATTCCAAAGATAGTTTGTTAACTTATAGTTTAATATGAAGATGTCTATAACAGCTTTACCGAATTTATGAATTCAATGGTTGAGATGTGTTCAGAAATTCAATGGTTGAGATTAGGACTTCTGATGGTCCAGATTAGTTCCCACGTGTCAGATCTAATGGTTCCTGAGTCTCAACACATTTATCATGTTCTTGTAATTAGCTTAGTGTATACGTTGCTATTTATCGGGTGCTTTTATCGTTTTTCATCTACGTCTTCAATGCACTCGATATGAATAGTTTGCTGAATAAGAACGGAGATGGTTTTTGCATTATTATTATTTTATTTTCAAACTTTTCGATTCCATTCCACTCTATAACTTTACGAGTAAAACTCTATAAATGATTTCATAGTGACAAATTTTATGATAAAATATTTTAAGTTTATTAATTATTTTAATTTAGTAAATCAATAATTTAAAGTAATATAAATGATCATATATTTATTAATTGTAATTGTCAACAAAATAATATCTTCTAATTTGATAAATCTTTTTTCGATTAAAAACATAGTATAAATTACTCTGAGTTGGTTTGAAGTTGTCTCCGATAACTTCACGAGTTGAGTTAGATCTGCTTGGAGTTCTGAATTTTTAAAAGCAAATGCGCAATTGTCTAATGGAGGTGTAACACCTTGGTTCTCAATCAAGGGCAAAACAGTAATTGATCGACCGATGACGGAAATACCTTAATTAAGATCATATGGGCTGACATAATGATAGCGAGTTTCATATAAACATGAAAAACATATAGCTTATTTGATAATTATACAACACCAAATATTCAACAAAGTTTCTAGATTATAAGTTGCAAGATAATACAAGATTAAAAAAGTTCTCCCATATATATATAATAGGCTGTGGCTGATATTATGAGAATCACCGAGTAGGTCTGACGATAATGGACTCCAAGGTTGTCATTATCTTAACCCTAAAAGAATACTTTTGTCATATAGATTCTATCAATTGATCTCAGGTAAGGATCACTATACGCCATAGTCTTATACTATATAATATAACATGATTACTATGTCATATAAAATTATATTCACTAACAGTATTGTAGGAATCATGACTCCCATCATGACCAACTATAATACCCGATGTTACTTATATATACAAACAACGTGGGTTAATACCAGCTGCCATACACACGCAAACAAATGATAGTTGACAACTCGGACTAACGTCCTTACAACAATGCTTTGACCCGACATGCTACAGAGCCACCCACACCCCACCCTTACGACGACGACTCCTTGTGGGATTTTATTGTACCACGTAGGGCTGGATCACAAGCTATTGTGGGATTTTATTGTACCACATAGGATTGGATCACAAGCTACTCTTAAAGAGCCACAAGACATCAACCATGATATATAAATTAGGAGGTCCACTCATAAGGTGTATGGCTCTTAAACAAGCGAGCGTGGCCGAGTTTAACCTATGTTTGAACTCAACTCGAATAGCTCAAAGTTCGTTCGAACTTCACTATAAATTGAACGAGTTTTGAATATATATTTTTGAAACCGACTTTTACTACTTTTCACATATTCGATGAGTGTGGATGGAATACGTGACCTTCTAGTCTTTAAGATAACGCTCTCCCAACTAAGTTATCCTTGTATTAATGCTATTTTATTATTTTGTTGTATATAAGTAAATATAACTAACTACAATTAAACTTATTAATATATATATATATATATATATATATTATCTTCGTCAGGGCAGATAATATTTTTGTCTCACATTTTAATTTAGATCGTTTGATTACAAGGACAACCTAAATTTAATAAAAAATAAAAAACAAAACACCCTTACCACCACCCTCCTTTAGTATGAAGTTAATAATAATATTTATTTATGATTTTAAATATATTTTGAATAGACAAATCATATTATGTATATTATTATATTATATTATCGAGTCGAGTTAAGTCGAACATTGCTTTGCTCAAACTCGACTCGTAGGATTCAAGTTCGAGTCGAGTTCGAACATTTAAATATCAAGTTTCAAGTCGAGTCGAGTCGAGCCGAACACTAAATGGTGTATATATATATATATATATATATATATATATATATACATATACATATATAGGGAAAAGTGAAGAAGAGCAAGGGGCAGAAAAAATTTTCTGCCCCAAGCTCTCTTCTGAGCCGTCCGATTATAAAGACGACCAAGATTTCTTGTTAAAAAAAAATTTCAAAATGCGCCGCCGCCCTGTCGCAGCCATCGCCCCGCCGCTGACGCCGCCGCCCTCCCTCCTCCTTGCTTCCTTCCCCCTCCCTCCTCCTCGCTCCCTCGCTGCAGACGCCGCCGCCCTCCCCCCTCCCTCCTCCTCGCTCCCCCGCCGCGGACACCGCCGCCCAGCCGCGAACGCCCGTCCGCGGCAAAAAGGTTTTTTTTCTCTTCGGGGCCACCTCCCCCTTGCAGCCGCCCTGTCGTGGCCACCGCCCCATCGCGGACGCTGCTGCCCTCCCTCCTCTTCGCTCCCCCATCGCGGACGCCGCCGCCCAGCTGCGGGATGCCCGCCCACGGCACAAAGTTTTGTTTTTCTTGACGGGGCTGCCGCCGGCCAGATCCGGCCGCAGCCCGCCCGCATCTGGCGGCAGCCAGATCTGGCCATGGCGGGTGTCGAGGCGGGGGCCGGGCGAGGTCGAATCAAGGCAAAAGGGGCAGCCACCTCCCTCCCCCGCCACGGCGGCGGTGCTCCGCCTCCGCCCCTCTATATGATCTGGGCCGTCCTTCTAATCGGACGGTCTAGATCAAATTAAAATTTTTTTAAAAAAAAACTAATAAATCTAGGCCGTCCTTATAATCGGATGACCCAAAATAAAAGGTGGCGCAGATAAGCTTCCCCTGCCTCTGCCTCTGGCGCAGAAAAGCGGCCCTCATATATATATATATATATATTCCCATTTGCCAGGGGCCACCTAATAGGTTAACTTTACTGTGGTAACATGAAGAACTCCTAATCTATATACAACGGGGCAAACAATCATGCTCATAACCAAGAATTTATACTAAACTTATTATCCTCCATCAGGAATTTATTATGTATTTTGTAAATATTGTACTTCATTATGAAGTATTGAAAATTTATGACATTCTATGGTATGTGGGGCTTATTTTTTCAAATTTTAGGAAAACTCCCTAATTTGAAATTTTACGAAACATCAATTTTATTGTGACAATATGTGACTAGATGTAAGTTTCTAAATATTAGTAAATGATTATATTATGAAACAGGATTTCATAATCAATTTATAAGTTTCATGACTTAATCAATAACAATTCCTCCGCAAGTAATTACCACCAAAATATAAATGACATCAATATCATTTCAAACTCGAGTAATCCATCTCTTACCCTTACCTTGATTTTTAGGAAATTCTATTTGGGCAGATTTGTCATTATCACCTTGATTAAAAGTGGTTCCTATACAAATCAATGGAAAAAATCAATTATTGTCTCTATAAGAGCATTATAAAACAAACTAAATAAAAAGGTTAACAACCCTACTTGGTATTATACTAACATTAAGTGGAAGATGAGAGTGGTATGAAGAGTGAGGGGTTGGATGGGGTTAAACAGGCAAAAGGGATGGGGGCAAGGAGACCATTAATACTCTTACAAGGTCTCGAAGCCTTACACAAATTGGTGGGTGTAATAACCATGGCAATTTTTATAATAATTGATGAATTAAGGCGGAGGGATTACATAAAATGGCAACAAACATATGTGCTCAGCGCACCCTAAAACAGACATCCCCACTTCCCACATAAATTAAGCTTCTAATTATCATCTTCAAATTGTGATCATCTACAGAAATGTATGTATACAAATGTGGTGAGAGTGATCATATCCTGTTAATTCTCATCAACAACGCTACTCCACCAAAATTCTATACATCTTTCTTCTATACTAATTAACATCTTTGCATGTAATTTGGGCTCTGCATGAAATGGCTTCATCAGATCACCGAACCTAAGAGAATAGTGGAGGAGAAGCTTCTAAGCCCAAAGCAAACATGAAGCTCACTCTCCTCCTCATCTTCCACATCTACTTTGCGGATTCCGTGGCCCCTTACACCGAGGAGCTGACGGTGGCCGCCGCGGGTCCCCTCTTCTCCATCCTTGGCTTCATCTTCTTCGGCTGGTGCATCCCAGAGGCGCTTGTCACTGCCGAGCTCGCCACCGCCTTCCCGGCAACGGTTGCTACGTCGTATGGGCCGACAACACTTTTGGACCATTTTCGGGCCCTTCCTCGACTTCCGGAAGTTCTTCGGGTCGCCATCAAACAACGACGCTTACCTCGTTCTTTGTGCTAACTAGCTCAAGCATGTCATTCCCACAGTCTTCTTCGACGCCGCCCGCACCGTCGCCATCGTGGTCTTCAACGTAGTCCTCACCTTTCTCACGTACTCTCCAGTAAATATTAAATGATTCTCTGATGAAAATTATCAAAAGGGTTTTAGTGACGAAATATACAGTGAGTTTTATAATTAAGAAAAATATAGTAGATATTATTAATTACATTGATTTTTCTCAAGTACTTAGTTTAAAGAAGTGGTTGAATCCTCTAATCTGAATTTACGGGTACACTGCGGTTGCTCTAGCACTAGCAGTTGTTTCCCTCCTCCCTTTTGTCCTTTTGTTCTTGATCTCCATCCCCAAGATCCACCCTCGCCGGTGGATCAAATTCGGCTCAAAAGCCGCAGACAAGAACTGGAAGCTCTACTTCACCATCCTGGGACAACGCAGCGCTCTTGCCGGAGAAGTCGACACGCCGGAGAAGACATTCCCTCTTGCACTCCTACTGTTCGGAGTCATTATAAGCAGTGGATATATTGTGCCATTACTCGCCGGAACCGGAGCTCTTGATGTCGAGGACAGCCGGTGGACCGACGGGCACCTCGCTAACGCAGCCGGGATGATCGCCGGCGACTGGTTGAAGATGTGGGTGGAGGTCGGAGCGATTCTTTTCACAACGGGGCTCGTTGAAGCTCAATTGAGCAGCGGTTCGCACCAGCTTTTGGGAACGTAGGAGCCCATTTACCATTTCCCTCCCATCTTTCCCATCTTCTTGTCCGCATTTCTTCGAACACCTTGTGCGCAGAAAACCGGCAAAACTCCTCCGACGCCAAATGCCCAACGCCTTCGACGGAAGGAAGCATGGCGGCGACCGCTCCGATGCCAACTCTGCCCAAAAGGCTCACCGGCCCAAGTCCGCGAGAGCCGCCGCCGAGCCCGAAAAGAAGGTCCCTTTTTTAAAAAAAAAAAATGGAATTTGTTGTTTTCTGATTGTTCTTGGTGTTTTGTAAGGAAAAATTTGGTCGTTTTACGATTGTTGGGGTGTTTTTGTAGGGGTGTTGAAGAGGGTCAAGGATGTGGAGATTTGCGTACCGATAGCGTATGGGGACTATCTCCTTTTGGCTTGGGAAGAAGGCGAGTAAGTGATTTCTAGTTCTTTTCAGAGTTCGAGTACTTCATTATTTTTTCCCCCTGAAATTTGTGGTAAAGTTTGTTTCTTTAGCTAAGCTTTAAAAAAGGGGCTTGAGAGGATGCCCTAGGTTGCATTAGGTCAAACCATTGAAAAAAAGTTGTTCTCTAGATGTCTAATGCAGCAAAAATTATAGTGATTTTGTTAGCAGCAAGAATTCGAGTCATTTGAGTTGATGATGTATTTGCTGGTTTGATTTATTTATTTATTTGTTTTTAAAAATGTAAGCTTGAGTAGTTTGGTGCATTTTTTGGGTATGTCCAAGTTTCTTGGGTAATTCGGTGATTAAGTTATTGATGATTAATTAGGCCATTTGAGTTGGTACAGAGTCAGCCAAGAAGACACTTGAATTTGATAGAAGGACCACCTCAACTCGCAATAGCAAGTGCCTCTGTCATGTAAATTGGTTCCGTGAGGCCTTTGCCACGAAGCTTCACCGTCTGTGCTCTCTGGCTTTGGTTTTTGCCATATTAAGACACATTGCAGCTCGAATCTTCCCTAACTTCAGGTGCATGCTCAATCCCTGTCTCTGTCTCTGTCCCAATCTGACATGGAGAGAATTGCGAAGAATTGGAATCTTATTGGCTTTGTGAGATGAATTTGTAGTTCCACATGTAGATATTTCAACAACCTGCGTAATTTTCTGTTTTTTCGTGTCTGTGATCCAGTAGTGTGTTATTAGTCAAATATATAATCAATATGGAGAAAAATGTCCAAAAGGAATTTAGTTGTGACAATAAAAATAAAAAAGATGAATCGTTTTCTACCTTTGGTAGAAGGGTACTAGCAATCAACCGCAAGATTTCAAGATTGTTGCACATGATTGTATGAAGAAGATAATGTGGAATTGGATGATTTCTTATATTGTAGAGATTGAGGTTTATATGCAACAATGTCAAAATGCTGGATATGGGTCTCCTGGTGTGCACAATTTCTGTGGTTAGCTTACCTGCACGAGGCATCCATGTTATGCCATTTCTGTTGGCAAGGCCCGCGATGGAAAAATGGGCCTCTTTTACGCCTCAATGAATCTGTTGTCTCGAATAGAAGGCTGAATGAGCTTGAGCCTCCAACCATTTGACTTTCACCTCATGAATGACAGGAGATGAATGGAGGTGGGAGAGGGTGGAGGAACTATCAGGTTGGGCCGGCCGTGCGATCACGTCGGACAGTCCTGGTGGCCCTCCTATATTATTTGCAATAGTAACTTCATTAGACCTGGTACTGCAAGAAATGTTCTGTTTCTTCATTTCCATTCATAAACCACTCCACTAGAAGCGTTATTTACACCCAATAATGCTAGAATTGCTATGTTCGGTCATGTCTGTTTGGAAATCATATCCGACCAGCCATGCTCACTCGCAGTGAGCTTCGTTTATTTTCCAGTCATATCATCTCCTGTGCGAGGAGCCGGACCTTGGTGTCATCGATTGAAATTATGTTTTGAAGGTAGAGGCTGTAAATGTCTTGGGTAGTAAAAAAAACAATGTAGCTCTCTTTCAGTTGCCTCCTTTCTTTCCTTTAAAGATTCATGCTCATCAACAACACTTGAACCACTTTGAACTCACCAACTTTAGAGGTACATTTGTGAGGGAGTCATTGAATTTTTGAAGCACCATTGTTAGCTTTCCGCTCAACTTTCTTTTTTTTTTAAAGAAAAAATTGAAAAGTAAGTATTTTGATGATGAGTATTGCATAAATGTTACCACAGTATGTGTTTGCTGCTCAATATTTTGCCAGGTTGGCTAGTTATGTTGTATCAATTATACATCTGAATCATCATCTTCATCCTTTCAAGTTAGTTGCTAGGACAATAAATTGTACAGGGTAAGTACCCAACTGCATAATCCAGCTAGCTTATATTAGATTTAGTACTTAGTTGCATTTCATGTCAAGCCACATGCCATGCAGTTTGCATTGAGTACTGACCATCTCCTCTCTCATTTATTTGTCTTGGCCTCATCCACCATCTCATCTCATAAGTTCAGAAATCATGTCTGTTCCTAAAGAGTAACTGAACAAATGAGCGAGGAATTTGTCACAGGTAATCAAATTCAAGAGGCATCTCGGTGCTCATAATTAGTGTTGCACATGGCACAAGAATTCTGAGCTTTGACCACTGATTACGTTGAAGGTAGAATTTTATCAATTCGATCAAACAATCTCCATGAAATACCAAGCACACAATGTAGTTGTCGTTGAAATATTGCTTTGTAAATGGGGGAAATGGCGGTGCCCACTATTTCCTATTCCCATCTTCTATTTTCTTCATCAAATATTGCTCAATCACGGAAGATGTTGGCTGTGCTTTTGTTTCCCCTTTGTTGATTGAGACTCATGACCGACCCAGTCACCTTATTGAGAGATCAAAGGCTTCAATCTCGGAACATGGTGGGTGTTAAGCAGTCTTATCAGAGGTGTATTGGTCGAAGAGATGAAATACATCAACAGGGCAATATCATGTGCGTCTGCAATGGTTAAGACTTAGCACACGTCTCATTCAAGAAGACAACAGTAATCAAGTTGTTATCATCAATTCTTAATTTTGCAACTTGAGAGCATGGATACATAGCCTTTATGAGTAGTACTGCATGTTTGTAGAGATTCTAAAAATACAAGGTGCTAGCCTTCAACGTCGAAGTTGTAAATCTCCGAGACCTAGACCGACACTGGCTCTTATTTTTGCTTGGGCATGATCTGAACGTCTGCCACTAGTGAGTTGAAAGTTTGGTAATTGCAGTTTTATTATCTAACTATAGTCTTTTCTCGGTTTCTAACTTTCTAAGATACAGTGTGCTGCAAATAAAAGTTTGCAAACAAATGCAAAGCTATTAACACCATGAACGCAAAATTCACAGAACCCAAGAGCACGGCGACAGCTTTCTAAGGGAAGGAAGATGAAAGCAGCCAAGTAAAAATGTACCGTACAAGCTTGAAGTAACTTCGGCTACAACCAAATTCATGATAGATCATCGAATACTTGGTACGAAAAAGAAATGAAATGATTGGTAAAGAACGATAATTAACAGTATTCAATTAGGGAGTTAAGACATCTAATCAATGGACATTATGTTAGCTTGGAAAAACTTCACTCACCTTACCCAGTAGGAGTCTTCCCTACCCATGTAACAGAGGAGGATTATCTGACGAATTATTAACATCCTATATCTTTTTTTTCACCTGAAAAAGACACTAGTACAAATCTTAATCTTCTATTATCTTTTTCTTACAAACAAATAACAAGTCTTAATGGCCGGATATCTTCATTTTTTTGACTCTAAAACTAGAACTTTTTGAAACTTATTGTTTGGCAATGCAAGAGTATTAACAGAACGAACTATTTATGAAGATTTTATGACAGAAACTGGGTAGGGATTGGACAAGGGAGGGACCATGGTGTCCATGAGAAGAGCAGCAAAGAGGGCCATGCCAATGAGGTTGGACAACCAATATCTCTTCCCAAGTCATCCACACAGGTGAACGCCCAGAGTATAAGCCGTGTCCCACATGATTCTTTTCCTCTTCATAAATACCCACCGCAATCTTCCCTTCTCCTCACCTCACCAGCTCTTAACTTATCTTTTTCTCCCAAGCCTCACCTTCTTGTAATAGCCTCTGCAGTTTGATCTTGGAGGCCATTTCCTTCACCTTCCCTTCAATGGCTGTCAGGAAATCAAACAAACTACCCCAGGCAGCTGCCATCAAGCATATTCTCAAGAGGTGTTCTAGCCTTGGGAAGAAGAATGGGTGTGAGTCTGATGAAAATGGCCTGCCAATGGACGTGCCCAAGGGCCACTTTGCTGTATATGTGGGAGAGAACAGGAGCAGGTTCATAGTTCCCATCTCCTACTTGGCACATCCTGAGTTCCAAAGCCTTCTTCACATGGCAGAGGAGGAGTTTGGCTTTGATCATGAGATGGGTCTTACCATTCCTTGTGAAGAAGTTGCATTCCGGTCTCTAATTACAAGCACTCTTAGATGAAAGAGAAGCAACTATGAGTTTCTGCACTTGTTGAATTGTTTTTTTTTAAATTGTATTGTTGGTGATGGTGTACCATCCTAACAATAATCTAACTCACCCATGAATTGATGTTTCTCGGTTGGGAAGTGTACGTTGTAAATTTGATAGCACTTGCAGCCCTTTGAGAGCTGATCAATGAAGGAACAATCCTTTTTTTTTTAACATTCTCCTCTTGTTCTACATTTATTTGTGTTAAGATAAACAATTATTCGAAACTGAGAAATCTGTGCGCAAGGATCAAAATCCTAGCGATGATTAAAGCAAAACCTATAATGACGATCAATTTAGTATTTTACCCAGGATCTGATCATGGAGTGGTTGCAAAGATGACGTAGATTGAGTTGATGATTGTAGACGAGATTATGCAAACCACAAGTGTTACTTTAACTATAATAAATAATCTTTAATTGCTTTTGGTGTTGAAAAGAATGGCTTATGACCATAGAACGCCACCATTTTGTTTCCACCGGTGGCCATATCAAGTAGAAACAGCCGAAGCAGAATCAAATCTTAACGTTTCTTTTGTAACATGGAAACATTCTAAAACAACTTCAACCACTAACCATGCATTGCTGCCTCCCCCTTGTCACCTACAAAAGTTTCATCTCTCCCACACCACATTGTTTGAAGGCAATATATTCACGGCAGCAATTCTTAGCCGACAGTTTTCAGATCTTGGTTTAATTTTGTTTATGTATTGATTGCACGGTTGCTTTTTTGAGGAAGAGAAGAAGTTGGGTCTCTTTGGATCTGAGCCACACACCATACAACAATCTGACAGCTCCTCCTCGAAGTTCATCTTAGTAACTGCACCTTCTTTTAACTCTCTCAACTCCCCAAGTCCCAAAGGAAGAAGGAATATCTTTGGTTGAAACTTGCAAGCACTACCTGCCAGTTCAAAATCCAATCAGGATCTCATATCAGAACAACAATATCTACCCATCATTCCTCTTCCCGGTTCCATATCTCTGTGAGGAAGGAAGGAAGGCTAGCCTCAGACATAAATGCAGCCTTTTACAGACATTGAAAATCATGATCTTATTTGCAGTAATGCTGGGACGTGAACATCAAATAAGAAACCTGATCTCATAATCTTGAAAGAAAATCAAAAGTTAAAAAGTTGATTAGGTCACTAAGGTCACGAGCTGCCTTGCATGCATGGTTAATTAGGGCAATGTTACTTTACAAATCACGATTTCCCAGATGACACCAACATGAATTCTGGTTACTGACATCAGAAACTGTTATCTTGTGTCTTTTTTTGTTTGTTTTTTTGTACCAAATGCTTTATTCAGTTCCAATGTTTATGCTGGTTGATTGAATTGGTTATGATGGTATGGACAACATAGCAGGTCCGGTCCATTGATGATTAAAAGGACTCTTCTTAAACCCAGAAAATGATAGCAATGACTGTGCAGACACAGATAACACAGGGAAAAAGGGGAGACATCAAACATGCACTCACAAGCACAATAGTAGTGACAATGAATGGAGACACCCAATCTTTTCTTCTTCCATTTGCAAAATGGTCTGTGCTTGACAGTGATGATTAATGCAGAATTAAATGCTCTTTTCTTTTGCTTTTCTTTCTCTTCCTCACTAAAACCGTTCATCAATCAGTCTATTTCCCAAGTAGCTTTTTGAGGAGCGGTTTATATCAATGCTTCCTTTTAGAAATCATGTTTCCAATAATAATATAGTTTTTTTTTTAAGAACAATAATACTAGCTTTTGGTGAATTGACTGGTTATGTTCTAATGGGCCAAAGCCCTTTACAATTGATGGTTTGCTCCACCAGATGCATGATGGTTCAGTAGCTCAACCTGCAACTACTCCCTTCAGATAAAATTTGATAAATTAAATAGGATTGGTTGATTTTTGGACTGTTAAATAAATCTTCACGTTTGAGAAATTACTTATTACTTGTAAAATAAAATTTCAAGTTTTTTCTTACTAAAACTAATTAGAAGGCCAAACAGACATATTGGACATGACGAAGTAACAAAGTGAAAGCTTGGCATTTCAAAGATAAAATGTGAACACGATATATCAATTTTTACAAGTTTTCTACTTCATAGAAAAAAGGGTTTAATTTACATGTCATATCACTTTCTATAGAGAGTTACAGAACAAAATTACTAGTGATCACTCTCTTTATATCCCTCAGCAAAATTGGGTTCATCATTCTTTGACCCATCTGTATTTGGATGAGCCATGACGAACAAGGGATGTTAGAGACCTAAATAGAGCTTCTTCACAGGGAATGGTGAGACCCATTTTGTGTTCCAGCCCAAACTCTTCCTCGGCACTCTGCAACAGCATTTGGAAAATTGGGTCTTGAAGGAAACGCAGAGGGACAACAAAACGGCGCCTTTGCTTTCCCACATACACTGGGAAGTGCCCTCTGGGCACATCTGAAGGCAGACCCGAATCACTTTCTTCCCCCTCTTGGTCCTCATGGTGGCTCTTGTCCCTCTTCCTTGGTGAAGAAACACTAAAGCTCCTCAACATCTCCTTCATGGCAGCTTGAGAGCTTGCTTGAGCTGCAAAACTAGATGCTGAGAAAAGTAGATAGGTGTAGCAGATATATATAGGACATTGGATTTCATTGAATAGGAGTACAAAGGGTACAATCAAGGTTGCATGCTTGTCGAAACTCATGTGAAGCACATAGATGGGGCAAGTGTTTGTTTATGCAATTTGGGTCAATATTATCTTTCACTGCAATTTACATGGCATTCTGTTCTTCGTTGCTTCGTGTAAAGATCAGAGGGATGAGAAAGACAGGGAGAGGCAGAGATGGAGCATGGCATAGCGTGTAGGGCAGGCTTGTTTGGAATGAGTTAGGGACAACGAACTCTGTGTCTGGCTTCTTGTCGGATATCATCTGCTAAATGCTTCAAGTTTTGATTTCAAAAGTAAGAAACCATTAACCAGTTACGAAGTCTAAATCGTTACAAACAATAAAACTGCGGGTATTGCAAGTGGTCCTATGTCCTTGTTAGGACTCATGTCTTTGTCCTCCCAAGTAAACCTAACCAATTCATCGTCCTCACATCAATCCAATCTATCACTGCTACTGATGCTACAACTTATGGCCGCCAACCTATAATAACAGGTATGAGGTACCGCACATGGTTATAGAGATATTGGCGAAGCTTCCAATCGAGAGGTTGGATCAGAACGCTGGATTATTGTTTATGTATGATCAATCTAACTTATTCTATCGGCCCTATACCAATTTTATTGATAAAAATATGCATGTGAAGGTTACCCTACTAGCTGCTAAAATTGTGGGCGTACTCAAGTATACGGTCCAATACCCGTATCCCTTTCAATCCCTTTCACGAGACAATTCTAACAAGGCCAACATTATATATTATATAAGTAACACA